>JBBPBX010077691.1:0-14132 GCA_038048925.1 Garcialebias charrua | reverse complement strand
AAAAGCATTATTTTTTTAACTAAAGGCACTTCAAGAGGTAAAATAAAATTATAATTACCATATTTTCTGCCATACATGTCGCTTCACCATATAAGTCGCAGCTATTATACATCACCACTGACGCGTCATGTTTGTTATGCGTCACCGCTGACCACATGGAAACATGGGCCGATGTGCCAAAAATCAACAGGCTGCCAAAATGGTGGCCGCGTGAGTGCCAACGGGTGGACTTTAACAAGAATTTAACAAGATTAACACTTATAAACAAATATTTGTTCGCTTGAAGTTATATTAAAGGTGTGTCTCAGTTGAACTTTTCCTTAATAAATGCACTTTAATGGTCAAATCAGCTGCATTTCTCCTGGGCGGTCCAGAGAATTGAAGCTGATTTGACGTTTGCTCAAGGAGTTGCAGAGCGAGACGAAAGTGACTTGGAATGGCAAGCCAAGTGTCTTAATGAGACACTTGGCTTGCCATAAAGCTTGAGGGCCCTCTATCAGCTGAACAATGGTAGTGTTCAATATTTTTCCATGTCAGAATGAATCAAATTGTCAGATCTCAGCCAAAAATCGGGTTATAAATATGGGAACAATCATATATTACTCACTTTGGTGTATAAGTCACAGAGTTTGCAAATTTATGCAAAAAGGTGCAACCTACCGCAAAAAATATGGTACCATTTAAATTTGACATTTTTATTTCACATTGAAATAATTATAAAATACTAGTTTGTTGTGGAAAACCCACTAATGAACACAAATGCTCATAAAGTTAAAGGACAATACGAGGGTTAATCCAGAGATTTAAAAATCTAACAAAAATTTTCCTATATTTCAGACAAAATAAGCTAAAACTGCTGGTGATAAAAGACTCTCATACATTTAATTAGCTTTAATTTAATTATAGTTTGTATTATGTTAATTTATTTAAGGTGTTTGTGTGATTCATTTTAGATAATAGATTACTGTTAAAGCATAAGTTATAACAGTTTGATTTTTAAGTTTGATTGTGAACATTTTCATAGTTTTTTGAAACACACAAATACACACTCAAACTTCCTTTGGGCTGTATTTTACCAAGTGTGAGGTCAAATCAAACTGTTTTATGTGCACTGCAGTAGGAGTTGTGTGTCAGCTCTTGAGAGGGGATGCTGAAACTGGCTGTAAAATAAATAGTGTGTAGAGAATATGGAATGAACTTCAGCCTTTTAGAAACTTCAGGGAATCTGATACTAAAAGACAATGCACCAGTAGAGTCAACAATTTTTTTCAAATAAATGAAAGTCTTTTTTGTTTGTTTATTTGTGTGTGTGTGTGTGTGTGTGTGTGGTGGGGGTGGCGCGCGCACACGCACACACACACTCACACACACTGTGGTGCTTGAAAGTTTGTGAAACATTTATAATTTTCTACATTTCTGCATAAATATGTCCTAAAAGATCATCAGATTTTCACATAAGTCCTAAAAGTAGATAAAGAGAACCCAGTTAAACAAATGAGACAAAATATTATAATTGATCATTTATTTATTGATGAAAATGATTCAATATTACACATTTGTGAGTGGTAAGTATGTGAACCTCTTGGATTATTAGTTAATTTGAAGGTGAAATTAGAGTCAGGTGTTTTAATAATAATAATAATAATAATAATAATAATAATAATAATAATAATAATAATAATAATAATAATAATAATAATAATAATAATAATACATTTTATTTGTAGGCACCTTTCTTGGCACTCAAGGTCACCTTACATCAACAATCATAAAAACAGACACAATATTATATACACAGTAAAAACAAGTAAAATAAAAATAAGACAATGCAGTTGCTATCATAGTGCATAGGCTACTTTAAACAGGTGAGTTTTGAGTTTGATTTTGAAATGTGTCAAAGAGTTTGTGTTGCGTATCAGGTGGGAGTGAGTTCCAGAGCTGGGGAGCAGAGCAGCTGAATGCTCTGCTCCCCATAGTAACAAGACGGGCAATGGGAACAATGAGCTGAATAGAAGAAGAGGATCTGAGGGTACGAGCAGGTGTAGTAATGTGAACAATGCCTGAAAGGTATGGAGGAGCGAGGTTGTGGACAGCTTTGAATGTAAGGAGGAGTATTTTGTAATTGATGCGACATGGGATGGGAAGCCAATGAAGCTGTTGTAAAGCAGGTGTGATGTGATGGATTGAGGGGGTCCTTGTAATGATACGGGTAGCTGAATTTTGGACCAGTTGTAATTTACGGAGGGTTTTCTGAGGTAGGCCAAAAAGAAGAGAATTACAATAATCTACTCGAGAGGTGACCAGACTGTGGACCAGAAACGCAGTGGAGTGAGGAGTGAGGGAAGGACAAATACGATTAATGTTTCTAAGATGAAAGTAGGCTGACCGAGGGATATTATTGACATGGGAGGAGAAGGAGAGGGTGCTATCATGGATGACACCCAGACTCTTAACCTGATGGGAGGGAAAGATGGAAGAGTTATCAACCGGAATGGAAAAGCTATGAAGTTTATTTAGTATTGAGTTAGTGCCAATTAAAAGAAGTTCTGTTTTATTGCAATTTAGTTTAAGAAAGTTTAAATTGAACCAGTGTTTTATTTCTAATAGACAATCAGTAAGGGACAAAGGTGGAAGTGTAGAATTAGGTTTGGTTGAGAGATAAAGTTGGGTGTCATCTGCGTAGCAGTGAAACTGAATATGATGTTTGCGAAAAATGAAACCAAGGGGGAGAAGATAAATGATAAACAACAAGGGTCCCAGGACAGAGCCCTGTGGAACACCTGAGGTTTTCAATCAGTGTGATGATGATCAGGTGTGAGTTTCACCCTAATTGATTTAAAGATCAGGATCTATCAAAGTCTGCTCTTCACAACATATTTGTGGAAGTGTTTCATGGCAGGAACAAATTAGGTTTCTGAGGAGCTCAGAAAAAGAGTTGTTGATGCTCATCAGGCTGGAAAAGATTACAAAACCATCTGTAAAGAGTTTGGACTCCACCAATCCACAGTCAGACAGATTGTGGACAAATGGAGGAAATTCAAGACCATTGTTACCCTCCCCAGGAGTGGTGGACCAACAAAGAGCACTCCGAGAGCAAGGTGTGGAATAGTCTGCGAGGTCGGAGCCCAGGGTAACTTCTGAAGGCCTCTCTCACATTAATGTTGATGTTCATGAGTCCACCATCAGGAGAACACTGAACAACAATGGTGTGCATGGCAGGGTTGAAGGAGGAGGCCACTCATCTCCAACAAGAACGTTGCTGCTTGTCTGCAGTTTGATAAAGATCACATGGACAAGCCAGAAGACTGTTGGAAGAATGTTTTGTGGACGGATGAGACCAAAATAAAACTTTTTGGTTTAAATCAAAAGTTTTATGAAAACTCTGCATTCCTGCAGAAGAACCTTATCCTGTCTGTGAAACATGGTGGTGGTATTATCATGTTTTGGGCCTGTTTTGTTGCAGCTGGGACAGGACGGCTTGATGTCATTGATGGCAAAATGAATTCGGAATTATATCAGATAATTCTAAAGGAAAATGTCAGAACATCTGTCCCTGAACTGAAACTCAAGAGAAGGTGGGTCATGCAGCAACAATGAACCTAATCACACAAGTGGTTCTACCAAAGAATGGTTCAAGAAGAATAAAGCTCATGTTTTGGAATGGCCAAGTCAAAGTCCTGACCTTAATCCAATCCAGATGTTGTGGAAGGACCTGAAGCAGCAGCTAATGTGAGGAAACCAGCAACATCCAGAGTTGAAGCTGTTCTGTACAGAGGAAAGAGCTAAAATTCCTCCGAGTCCATGTACAGGACTGGTCAACTGTTACTGGAAACATTTAGCTGCAGTTATTGCTGCACCGGGGATGGGGGGTCACACCAGATACTGAAAGCAAAGGTTCACATACTTTTACCACTCACAAATATGTACATGTAATATTTAAATAAACAATGTAAGTATAATATTGTTGTCTCATTTGTTTAACTGAGGTCTCTTCATCCACTTTGAAGACTTGTGTGAAAATCTGATTATGTTTTAGGTCATATTTATACAGAAATATAGAAAATTATAAACGCTTCACAAACTTTCAACTACCACTGTAGCAGCTTTTCTCTAGAATGTTGAGACAAAAAATGATACAGTGAAAATCTGAGGTGGTTTCTTGATTTGTGGGTGTTCTGACAGCAAAGAAAGAAAGAACCCTAACAGAATGATCAATAAAAAGTCAAGTGTGTTCTGAAGCAATGTTCTTCTGAGAACGCCTGTGTGCTCACATTCCCATTTATGTTGCTCTGACATTTGCAGCCCAACAAATACAAGTTTTGAACAATAACCATTCAAAATGTGTCCATGTCCCAGTGTTGGCTTTTAATGAATTACTTTGTACTTTACAGCAATTGGCTAATAATAATAATAATAAGTAATAATAATAATAATAATAATAATAATAATAATAATAATAATGAATTTAATTTATAACACACTTTTCATTAATGAAAATCTCAAAGTGCTATTAATAATAGAATAAAATAATAAGTAAATCTTGAATTGATTCATGATTTTCTGTCTTTAAGGTAACAGTGACTACAATTGGCTATGGAGATAAAGTCCCACAAACCTGGATTGGAAAAACCATTGCATCCTGCTTTTCAGTGTTTGCTATATCTTTCTTTGCCCTTCCTGCAGTAAGTAGAAACACAATTTTATTTTATTTTATTTTTGTGCTTTTAATCATGCTAGTTATGTACATTTGTTAATTAGAAAAAGGGTTAATTGTGTTGCTTTGATAACCTTGTATCAGTTGTATGTGTTACATATGGGCTGCAAAAGTATTACCCTTTTAAAAGTCTTTTTTTATTTTGTTGTCTTACAGCCTGGAATTAAACTGGATTTTTGATTTAATAATAAAAATCAAACAAAAAAATCAAAATATTGAACTTAAATGAGATGAAAAAAAGTGTTTTTAAATATAAACTGTAAAACTAAAAAGTGCCGTGTACATATTAATGCCACCAGCTACAGTTTTGTGGTACTTCTCGGTAAGCTGGAACTTTTGACCATTCCTCATGTTGAACATGTGCTGCTTGCTGCAACAATCATTCAACCAAACCAGACATTCTCAGTTGGATTGAGGTTTGGCTTTGACGCCAACAACTAAAGTAATTTATCTAGTTGCTACATCGTTGTGTTTTGGGTCATGGTCTTCTGGGAGGTGAACCTCCATCCCCGTCTCAAATCTCTGGGCAAGCCTAACAGGTTTCCTTTAAATAGTTCCCTATTGTTTGCACAAGTCATTGGCCCTCATTCACGAAAATGTTCGTATTTTTATCCTAAATTTCTCCTACTTTTGTTCGTACGAAGCGTTCGTACGAACATGCCACGTCAGATTCAACAAAGTCTTCTATCCTCAAGAAAAGTGTGTAAATGGCTGCGTAAATTTAATGAATCCCACCTGTTCTATCAACCTGCGCGTGCTCGCGGAGAGGTCATTTACATAATTCCCACCCCTCAAAACACCATATAAGGCCACGTTTCCTGCCTTTTGACAGCAGGAAGTGTCCATTCATTCAAACTCAAGAAGTAAAAGGAGGAACTTCACGCGTTCGGAGATCTGCTCTCAGTCGCGCTGTGGCGCACCGCTACCCCCCCCCCCCCCCGCAGGTGTCGGATGGTCAAATATTTTTAATTTTAGTGTAAACAACTGTGTAGTTTCACTTATTCAGAAGAGCGTGGCGCACCGCTACCCCCCACCCCGCAAGTGTCGGATGTGTTTTTGAACAGAAGCATTTTAAAATGTCTCGAAACTACAGTTAACTTCATATTAATATAATGCATGTTGTCTCCCGTGGGTCGTACAGTATCAGAAATCAAGAATGAATGGTTTGATCTGAAAATGGCTTCAAAGAAACGTCTCGCCGCAGCACGGACAGGAGGAGATCAAGGAAAAGTCTGCGTTACTGAGATGGATGGAAAATAAATGCCATGCTGCGCGCGTGCCAACATGTTTTGCAGCACAAATGAGTCATGCGCGCTCCTCCTGGTCATCGCGCAACCACATTCTGCAGGTTATATTTCGAATCAGATATAATAATCTATTGCTCCGATGGTGTTTGGCACAGCAGTCCAGCAATAGCATGAAAATCAGTCTTAATTCGTACTTGTTCTGCGGCGGTGTATGGGAATTTTATGTACCTGGGTGTTAATATGAGGAGGGCTTTGATGACCAAGGGGAGCGCACGACTCACTGAAGCCTGCGCGACACACCAGACAAATTAAACTTAAAATTATAATTCTAATTCAAACAGAATAACCTATTGTCAAGAATAATTATGGTGCGTGATTTTTCTAAACCCAAAATATTTTCTAAATAACGAAATATGAAGTTATTAGTGGAGAAATTCCGTCTGGATGACAGCAGACTGACGCTCCTAAATTATACGACAGGTCCGGACCACTCGTAAATTTTGTTCGTATCTGAAAATAATCTTAGGATACAAAAACATTGTTGAATGCCACAAATGATCCTAAATCACTCGTACGCACAGTTTAAGAACAAATATGTGCGTACGAACGGTTCGTGAATGAGGGCCATTGTTTCCTCTGGTTTTCTAGTCCATGTGTATTTCCCTGTGTGTACACACAGTCCCTGATGCTAAACCTCCCCATGATACTACCACCACCATGTTTCATTGTAGGGAGGGAGGTTTCAGCCTGATGACAAGCGTTAAGTTTGACAGTTTATGTTTGACAAGATGTTGAACTTGACAACAAAATGTTCAGTTTTAGTCACATCTTTCCACAGCACCTTCTTCCACATGAATGGAAAATCCATATGTACCATGATGTATCTTTATTTTTTTTAAGCAAGGACTTTTACCAGTCACACTTCCAAAAAGTGGTCCTACCTATTGACATATTTTTACATTTTTTGCAGTTCCGATTTCCTAGTTCCATCAGTCATCTTTGACCTTTTACACAACCAAACAGACTCCTGATAGACAATTTGTCATTTATCTTTGACATCTGTCTCTCAGATGACTCATTTTTCAAAACAGACTCCTGTCGTCTGCAGAAATATTCAGATGACTCTGCAGTGATCGGGTGTATCAGAGATGGACAAGAAGCTGAGTACAGGGAACTGTTGGACCACTTTGTGGCATGGTGTGGAAACAATCATCTCATCTTGAATGTGAACAAAACAAAGGAGATGANATTATTTGAGACTGAAGAAACAAAACCAAAAAAAAAGCTTACGTGTTAGAAGAAGCAACCTTATTTTTTATTTCTTATAAAACTAAATACAAGTACGGTAGTCCTCGACTTACGATGGAGAACCGTTCCTACGCGGCGTCATAAACCGAATTTCAACGTAAGTCGGAACATACGTACATACTGCACCTTATACGTACAGTGCTGTATTTTACCAAGCACTTAGCCTATCCTAACACAGTACCCTACATAATTATCAAAAAACACATACATTTCAGAGCCATAATGAAGGGAAAAATGAGTTAATTTCCTACTGGTATGCTGGTGAAGCCATTTCCTCCGTCCCTCTTCCGTATTCTCCATTCGTTTATGACGTAAAACAGCCGTCCAGCTCGGTCCATCCTCCGTACTGTATTTGTTTATGACGTAAAACCGTGTTCACAGTACAGTTTTGTTTTGTTTTTTGAATGTCCAGAGGACCAGACTTAGCTTTTTTAGAGAGTACAGTGCACTATTCCTCTGCCGCTACGTTTACGCCGTAAAACCGGAAACTGCGTAACTCGGCTTTTCAAAATAAATTGTTAAAAAAAAAGAAATTTATGGGAGATGCGTCGTAACCGCGAAACGTCGTAACTCGAGACCGTCGTAAGTCTAGGACTACCTGTAGTTACAGTTTGAAAAATGAATTGACGCATGCTGGGTACAGTTCCCAACATGTGACTAATAAAGAAATATACATTTTATAGTAAATGCCAATAGGAAATGGAGATAGGCTATTTAAGATAAAAATACTTATTTTGAATGTACAGTTTTTCCATGTTCTGGTCCCGTCTAACTTTGCTCTGATGACTTGGGTCACTCCGAGTCTTGCAGCTTTAAAAAAATGTGAATGAAACCGCTTTGGGTGCAGATTTGATTTGCTGCTGTTAACGCTCATTACCAGGGATCTTCATAGTCCCTCATTTTCCTGTACTTTGGCAGTAAAGCTGAGCTCACCAGTGAACACAGTTTCCACTTCACAATCTTTTCAAAATAAACAGCGACAGAGAAATTCTTAGCTGCTTTAACTGCTTTTCTTTTTTTCTTTCCATCTTTTCGAGAGTGGATCAGCAGTGGGTTTTATGTAAGAATCACTCTGACCTAAAAATATATATTGTTTAAAAAAAAAAAGCACAACACTACGAGAGTGGATGTTAAATAAAAACTAAAATACTAAAGAAAAATGAATTAAACATTGGATTTGCCTGTTTTAGATATTCAAATACTTAAAATATGTTGCGAATCTATAGTATAATTATGTAAGAGGGAGTGGTGGTGCAGAGGCTAGAGAAAGTGGGCCTGATCGGAAGGTCGCTGGCTTGACTGCCCGGAGCAACAACATCAAAATGTGGGTGGGAAAAGGTGAAAACACCCACAACTGCCTCCACCCTCACTTGCCCCACTTCAGGCCCTTGAGCAAGGCCCCTAAAACCCACCATCTGCTCCACTGGGCACTCTAGATGGCAGCTCTCTGCTCCACACAGAGGGCTGTGGTAGCTCGGTGGTCTTTGGTTGCATCAGGAAGGACATCTGTTGTAAAAACAACTGCCAAGTTCCTGCGAGTTAATTCACTGTGGTGACCCCTGAGGAAGGAAGCAGCCGAAAGAAAACAAAAAATCTATAGTAGGAATATCTGAATATTGTATAATAATAATACACTTTATGATTGGTTAGAAAAACACCCATTGCTGGCATTTGGTGGAGCGTATCCAGATGTCAGCACTCACCCTTAAGTGTTGATACTTCAGTGTTTTATACAAGCAAGGTAGTAAACATGTGGTGAATCTGGTACAGGTGGTCCCCGAGTTACGACAGAGTTCTGTTCCTACGCCCGTTCGTAACACAGATTTCATCGTAAGTCGGAAAATACGTCCAAACTGCACCTTATACGTACAATACTGTATTTTACCAAGCACTTAGCCTGTCCTAACACAGTACAGTACCCTACATAATTATCAGAAAACACATACGGTACATTTGGAGCCATAATGAAGGAAACATAGTTATTTTCCTACTGGGAGCTGGTGGAGTCTTCATCCGTCTGTTAGCATGTTAGCTCGTTGCCCAGCTGTAGCCTCTCTGCCTCGTAAACCTCCGGTCCAAACAAAGGTCTCCTGTACTTTTCCACACACGGTCCTGAGTTTTACAGTAAGGTCTGTTAGCATGTTAGCCCCTCCTAACCTCCTCTCCTGTAATTTTCAGCTGTAATCCTCCGCCCTGTAATTTTCCGTTGTCGTGGCCACTAAGATACACTCTCCCCCCTCACTCCTGTAAATTTCCGCTCCTCCGCCGAGTTTCGGTACCGTATTTTTTGGTGTAAAGGCGCATAAACCGTGTAACTCGAAACAATGCTTTTCAATGGGAGGGCGTTCGTAACCGCGAAACGTCGTAACCCGAGACCGTCGTAACCCGAGGACTACCTGTATTTGTATACACCCAAATATCAATACATATATCTAAGTAAGGTCATATAACCACTCGACTGTAGCTCATAACTACAACGGATACTTGGGACCAACAAGAAACCTATCTAGAGCGATGCAAGACTTTGTGTTTTGTCCAGGGCACTTTATTTTGGTAATCATGTAGTAAAAAAAAATAGTAGCCATGTAAAAACATACAGATAATCAGTGGGAAAAAAATAAAGAAGAGACATATGCTCTGCTGTTCTTATATACAATTCAGCTGTGGATTTTCTTCTGTACTAATGTGTTTGGGTGCTTATGTAAGCCTACGCTATACAAAATAATAACTCTCCTTAATGGACAGCAGGAGGAAAGAAGGTTGTTCACCATTCAGCAGAACTAAAACCGCATCCACCACTCAATCAGATATTTTTTTATTTATTTACCCTTCCAGTGCCACTTTGGTCTGCAGAATACCCGGGAGAGGAAAATGCATTAAGCCACTGTATTTACTTGTGTCGGCTTGATGCTGATGTGCGAAGGCAGGCCAGAGATGGAGGATGGGAAATTGATCATCGGTGAATGAGTGTCAGGGGAATTTTTAACATCCACTTTTCACGGTTTGAACTCAGACAATCTGTCAAGCAGAGACTCGTCACCTTCGAACCGAACGGCTAAATGTAGTATTTTACCACGGGATATATTTTTTCTTTCTTAAACGTCCCTAATGGAGTCTCAGTATTGACCTCTTGACACATGAACAGTGCTGTGCTTTCAGATAGACTTTATATATTTACTCGTCTTTTAAAGGTCAATATTGGGTCCTGCCATTTCTGAAGTTCCATTTATAGGGCAACACCTTATTAGTAATCAGATGGAGTTTGGATCAATATGGCTCCTGTCCTGTCTGTCACCAAGCTGCAACAGTTTCACTGCCAGTTAACTGGTGTTCCTTGTCTGCGCAACTGGGCAGGTGGTATTTTAGTCGGTTAGAATATGTTTTTAACGTTTTGATTTAATTACCGTATTTTTCAGAGTATAGGTCGCATCTTTTTATCATTTTTTTTCATGGCCTGCGACCTATACAGTACTCAGGTGCGACCTATATATGGCTTTTTATAAAATAAGCTGATTTGTAATCATTTATTACCAAAAATTAAACTGAGACACACTCTTACAATAATGTCAGCTAACAAATATATTTTTTAGGTGTTTATCCTGCTAAAATTATTCATTTATTAAAGAAAAGTTCAGCTCAGACACATATTTGCTATAATTTTTTATCAAACAATTAATTGTTTTTAAGTGTTAATCTTCTTAAAAGCCTTGCTGTACGCTCCTGTGGAAGAGACATTTGCAGCAGAGCTAAACACGGTCCACATTTTGACGTAGGTGCGACCTATATTCAGGTGCAAACTATATATGGATTTTTTCAATTCTTTGGCAATAATTGGACGGTGCGACCTATACTCCGAAAAATACGGTACTGATCAATGTGGCCATTTGTTTCTCTTTTTTTACGTCTTTACACCAGTCAGGCGTTGTTTTAACATTATATTTGAGCTATTGATAGGGTGTCATGGCAGCCAGATTAGGTATGATGACAGGCGTCCACCTCTTTTATGCATTTTTGTCATTTTAGTGTTTTTTACCAGACGGCTTAACAGGAGTCAGGTTGTCAGAATACGCTGACTTTGATGCCGTCAGCATCTGCATAGATGTCTCAGACAGCTTCCCCCCCCTCCACCGTTTGCTCTTCCATCACCTGCCAGTGATAGAGTAATACAGGAGGCTGTGACAGCAGAAAAGGTAGCTCTGTCGATTGAAACTCCAGCGAGCACTTGATCTCGAATGGACAGTCAGAGCTGAAGTTAACAAGACAATGTTCCCAGTTGCCTGTAATTGGACCGAGCCCTTTTCAGTACTGTGAAAAGATGGAGAGACCCGTCTGTCAGCTCGCTCCTCAGTCAAGGTCGTGACGTGGAGTGCTTGGTTTGTTGTATTTGCCACCGCGCCCTTGGTCCGATCACAGCTTAGCCAGCATCTGCTGTGCAGAGGTGGGGTGAGAAGGGCTGTGCACCCTGAACAGCAGACTAGATTATGTGCTTGGAGAGATTAATCAAATCGTATGATGTTTTTTTTTTTTTTTTCTGGAACAGTGACCAGGTTCAGTTTCATCCAGTCAGTCCTGCCAATACGTTCAGCACAAGATGGGTTGAAGAGTGTTTTGTTTTTCCCTGCTGTTGTTGCCAAAGGGACGGCACGGTTCAATAAAAAAAACTGCTTCAGTGGATGAGCCTAAACTGGCTGTCAGATAAATACCGTGTTTCTTGGCAATGCAATTTTGATGAACTTGGATTATTTGAGACTGAAGAAACAAAACCAAAAAAAAAGCTTACGTGTTAGAAGAAGCAACCTTATTTTTTATTTCTTATAAAACTAAATACAAGTACGGTAGTCCTCGACTTACGATGGAGAACCGTTCCTACGCGGCGTCATAAACCGAATTTCAACGTAAGTCGGAACATACGTACATACTGCACCTTATACGTACAGTGCTGTATTTTACCAAGCACTTAGCCTATCCTAACACAGTACCCTACATAATTATCAAAACACACATACATTTCAGAGCCATAATGAAGGGAAAAATGAGTTAATTTCCTACTGGTATGCTGGTGAAGCCATTTCCTCCGTCCCTCCTCCGTATTCTCCATTCGTTTATGACGTAAAACAGCCGTCCAGCTCGGTCCATCCTCCGTATTTGTTTACGACGTAAAACCGTGTTCACAGTACAGTTTTGTTTTGTTTTTTGAATGTCCAGAGGACCAGACTTAGCTTTTTTAGAGAGTACAGTGCACTATTCCTCTGCCGCTACGTTTACGCCGTAAAACCGGAAACTGCGTAACTCGGCTTTTCAAAATAAATTGTTAAAAAAAAAGAAATTTATGGGAGATGCGTCGTAACCGCGAAACGTCGTAACTCGAGACCGTCGTAAGTCTAGGACTACCTGTAGTTACAGTTTGAAAAATGAATTGACGCATGCTGGGTACAGTTCCCAACATGTGACTAATAAAGAAATATACATTTTATAGTAAATGCCTATCCACGATATTCCTACGCCCCATGATGCCTTGCGCGAATTATGGGACCGACTTCCGCCTGAAGCCATACCCGGCACTTTTTTTACATGTTATCAGCGCGCGAACCGGTTTTCGTCAGAGGATTTAGGTCAGAAAATATGTGGGAACACGAACGATCACAATTGAAATGCGGAGATATTGTCTTACCGCTACCTACAGCCGTAGAGGGGTGGGAGGACGACTTGAAAAAGTGGCCGAAAATAACGTACACTAGCATATTTAGCTACTTTGTTGCCTCAGTTGCTTCAGATGGCGAAGCTATGAGCAATCTGAAAAGCTCTGAAGCTTATCAGTATCTGCACAGTAACAAGGTTGGTCCTGTTCTTTTAAAAGAGGTGGGACACAATCTAATTTACCTTAAGGCAAACATAGAGCCCAGCCAATGCCTTAAAAATCCTCATCACCAAGCCTGGGTGTTGGTTTCAGCGACAGGTGAAATACAGACAGCAGGGTGCTCTTGTATTGCAGGGCAAGGCAGATCCTGCAGCCACGCTGCTGCAATACTGTGGAAGGTACAAGCTTATTTATATATATATATATATTCTGCTATATAACCATGTTGATTATGTTATTAGAAAAATAATTTAATTTTCAACTTAATTTTTAATTCAGGTTGAGAATGCAGTCAGACAGGGAAAGACGGGTACATCATGCACTGATGTCCAGAGAAAGTGGAATGAAGGCACAAGGAAGAACGTGGAGCTGAAAAGGTTGAAGCAAATGAATTTTAGACGGCACAAAGCAGACCAGGTTCATGAAGGCACAGCATCACATCCTACAATTTCATCCACGTCTTCAGTGAGCACACCCAAACTGTTTAAAAATCATGATGAATTTAAAAGTTACACCAGTTCTTCTGTGATGGCCCCACTATTTCAGCTGCAGTCAAACAGCCTTCTGTCCCGGTGCTACAGAGTCAATGTAGATGATGGAGAATCCGCTGAAAGCCAGTGTGACCTACATTTGCCTCATACACAGCACACCACAGCACTCACATGTAAAAAGTGTAAATATTTCTATGAAAAATATGTTCAGTTAAGCCCAGCACAGATGCAGAAATTAACCCAAGACACCCAGGTCCAGAGTGCATCACAGCTTTGGCACGACTCTAGAAAACTGCGGCTGACTGCAAGTACTGCAAAAAAGGTACCGAAACGAAGCGGAACTAACCCACAGAAGTTCCTTAAAGAACATTTGCACCCCACCTTCACTGGAAACACAGCCACAAAATACGGAAAAGATAATGAAGAAAAAGCAATTCAGTTATTGGAGGCTGGAGGACACACTGTGGAGCGGAGAGGCCTGGTGCTGTGTGCTGACCGGCCCTGGTTTGGAGCAA
>JBBPBX010077689.1:0-16809 GCA_038048925.1 Garcialebias charrua | reverse complement strand
CTTGGAGTCCTCCCTGATGAGGTGAGTGGAGAACATCTGCTCCCATCCAGCAGTGAAGGTCCAGGACTGTTGAACATCAAGAATCAACAACCAGGGGCTTATAGGGGGCGCTAGGGCGCCGCCCCACTGGAAATTCCGGACCATGTTACATTGAAGACTTATTTATTTATTTATTTTTTTTTAAATGAAATAATAAAATAAAAATATTTCGAAATATATGCATATATGTTTTTAGTTGTGTAAGATAAATGATAAATATGTTATGAGTAATGATGAGTTATATTGTTGGTTTCAAAAAAGGTTTTCTGATTGGTGACGTATTTCCTGTTTTGGGGGCGCTCTGATCTTTTCCATAGACTGTCGTTATAAGTGGCGCATGCGCAGTTATTCCACGACGTTACAAAACAATGGGAAGATGCTCGGTGCAGTTTTCACCGCCCTGAACACGTCCAACGTGAGCGCTACCTACCGATCGCGTGTTTCCGGCCGTTTATTTATTTATTTAATTTTTATTTATTTTTTGTCTGGAAAATGAGCCGTGCGGTCAGTGACTCAAGCAGGCTTGTTCAGGTAAGTTTTTAATAATTGAAAGCCCTTTATCTAATGTCTATTTGCATTTCTGACTGCTACCTCAAATTTTAGACGTGTCTGTTTGTGAAAAAAGCCTTCAGCTGACTGTTTATTCTAAAAGTGGCAACTGGTGATTTTTTTGGAGCTAACATGCTAATGCTAGCCTTTATCTAATGCTTTTATTATTATATTACCATTCCTGACTGATATCCTCTCCACTTTTAGGTGCTCTGTTTGTGATAAAAGCCTTCAGCTGACTGTTTATTCTAAAAGTGGCAACTGGTTAGTTTGGTTTTGTCTTTGTTTGTTTGTGGAGTTAGGTTGCCAGCGCAGGTTATTGTACAGTATTGGACGCTGATGGCTACATTTCTTTTAATTTCCTTATAAAAAATGATCAAACATTAATAATTTTAAATACTAAATGTCACATGTGGTGTTTTACTATTTCTTAACACTGTATTGATCTGGAGAATGAAAACAAAGCCTCTTGCAAGTAGAAATGCAGAAATGTTTTAATCTCACTTATTTCACACCTTTCTATAATTTATATATAATTTATTTATTTATATATATTTTTGTTTGTTCTTTGTTGTTTTAGTGAGTCAAATTGGTTCTTCTCATCCTGAGCATTTAATTGTTCTGTTGACCTTGTATTAATCTGCATTTGATTAAAAAATCTGTTTGAACTTGGGGGAAAATTTTTCATTTAGGAGAAATAGCATTTAGGAGAAATAATAATAATATTAGGTGGACATTTCACGGGCCGCCACTGGCAACAACTGGTTTCCTCTGGTCCTGGATGTTTAGAGACTGTTGGACCAGCAGACGTGTTGATGACCTCAGGTTCTTGTTTGTTCCTCAGTTCTAAAGTCTTTGGCTCCACGTGGTTCTGGTGTTTTGTCGTGAATAAAATATGGGTTTATCAAACTTTAACATCTTTGCATCTGTTTCTTTTTTTGTTTTTAATGTTTTGTAATAAGAAGAGGGAATGCTCTTCGAGGTCTTTGGGCTCAGGCTGGTTCTGGTGTACCTTCAGGATCTGAAGACGTGCACGGCCCGGATGACGTACTGCCGGCAGATGGGACACTCGCTCATCCTCTTGCCACACTTGGTGCAGGTGACCATGTGACCGCACTCCAGCAGCACGCAGTCGATGGGCGAGTCCATGCAGATCTTACACAGGTTCTCCTCTGGCCCCGGTGCCGTTCTGCCGGTGCCGGTTCCGTCTGCTGGAGGACGAGGACAACGTCAGGAGAGACGAGACACAACGTCTTACCTGGATCCGACAGACTGGACAGAAGGGACTCACCCTCGGCGCTCACAGAGCTGGCAGCTGAAACAGAAAACAGACCATTGGATCAGATTCCATCCTCAGAACTTTTCAGGTTCTGTCTTAAAGGTCCACTGACATGATTTTTGAACTTTGCATAAATTGGCACAACATATATATACCGGTATATATTTATCATTCAACTATGTTCGTTGTTGCAAACAAAATGATATGTTAATGAAAATTCGTTTAAAAAGTGAGTTTAACATTTGCGCTGTGTTTCTTCACGGGACATCCGGGTACTTCCACTTGCTAATTTTGTGACGTCAGCGCAGGAATGTCTCCTAGAACGCCCCTTTTACATAACAATAGCGCACAATATATAAACCGACAAATTTAGCAATCTAAGTTTAGATTTGAGTGATTTGTCTTCAGTTTGGGAAGCCAAAGTCAGTTCAGGGGGTTGAACAAGAAACAGCAGGTTCTGCCTTACCGTTCAGGTGGAGTGAGGGGGGCTCCGAGGGGGACAGCTTTGTTTGTATTGTCCAGTCTTGACGAAGTATTTCATCTTTCGGGAAAGTGAAAAGGCTCACTCATTCACTGATGATATTAGAACACCCAAATGCGACACAACGTAACGGCATTTTTCAAGTTATACAAAAAAATAAAATAAAAAATAAAAAAAATAGGCGAACGTGCAGAAAATGAATCTGCGTTCTATACGCAGCCTTAGACTGAAATCCTGAGATGACGTCACCAAATTAGCAAGCGGAAGTACCCGGATGTCCCGTGAAGAAACACAGCGCGAATTTTAAACTCACTTTTTAAACAAATTTTCATTAAATTATCATTTTGTTTGCAACAACCAACATAGGTGAATGATTAAAATATATATGTTGTGCCAATTTATGCAAAGTTCAAAAATCATGTCAGCCCACCTTTAATAGCCGGTCTTCACTGATCCGGACCTAACAGAACCTTTGAACACCTGACCAGGTGAACAGCTGATGTTTGTCACAGAGACAGATTCCATCTTTTGAGAAGGTAAAGTTCAAACGTTCACCTCCTCTGGTTTTATCAAAGTTCTGCTGCCACGTTTGGGTTCATTTCATTTAGTTCATTTGGTAACGTTGGTTTTTATTTCAACAAAATTTGGTTTCAAATGAGACGATAACTGGAAAAAAATATATATACATATATATATATTTTTTAACTACTGAAAGGAAATTTAAACTGTGGTAAAAATGTCTTGACGTTTCTGTTGACAAATAAAAAAAGACAAAACCATCTGACAGAGAAAATACTGTAAATTAATGTCGCACAGACATCAATCGCCATGTTGTTTACGCTGCAATGCATTCTGGGTCAATGAAGTAGGCAGGTCTCTCTGGTCGGAGCTCTGCTCAGCTTGAAGGTGAAACCTGGACAACGTCTGACGTCCGGCCCTTTAATTTGAACCGGAGCGCGTCGACTGAGAGTGAGTGCAGCTGAAACTGATGAAGAGGAGCAAAACTGATGAAGAGCTGCTGCTGATGAGATGAAGCTGCAGAGCTGCTGCTGATGAGATGAAGCTGCAGAGCTGCTGCTGATGAGATGAAGCTGCAGAGCTGCTGCTGATGAGATGAAGCTGCAGAGCTGCTGCTGATGAGATGAAGCTGCAGAGCTGCTGCTGATGAGATGAAGCTGCAGAGCTGCTGCTGATGAGATGAAGCTGCAGAGCTGCTGCTGATGAGATGAAGCTGCAGAGCTGCTGCTGATGAGATGAAGCTGCAGAGCTGCTGCTGATGAGATGAAGCTGCAGAGCTGCTGCTGATGAGATGAAGCTGCAGAGCTGCTGCTGATGAGATGAAGCTGCAGAGCTGCTGCTGATGAGATGAAGCTGCAGAGCTGCTGCTGATGAGATGAAGCTGCAGAGCTGCTGCTGATGAGATGAAGCTGCAGAGCTGCTGCTGATGAGATGAAGCTGCAGAGCTGCTGCTGATGAGATGAAGCTGCAGAGCTGCTGCTGATGAGATGAAGCTGCAGAGCTGCTGCTGATGAGATGAAGCTGCAGAGCTGCTGCTGATGAGATGAAGCTGCAGAGCTCCGCTGTCGTCACGAGCTGCTCACCACCATGGGCGTAGCCAGGATTTTATGAGGGGCGGTTCGTTTTAAGGAAAAGTGGACCTGGAAAGAGCAACACGCCTCGGTGGTTCACTGGAAGCGCGTCGGGTTGCCACTCCAAACTTTATCTCGACTCGGGTTCGATCCTCACTTGGTTGAACTTATTTTACGTTTGTCTTTTATTGCATAAAAAAAAGGAGTTTGTGTTAACCACAGGTATATTAAGTCTATGGTGTTAACCGGTTCGACATTAGCGGTGTCTCCACACCTTCTCTTTCCACCTCTCTTAACACAGAACTTGTGTTGTGCGGGAGTTGTAGGCGGGACTTCATAGGCAAAGTGGGCGGATCGTTCAAACCCCCCCTGGCTACACGCATGTCACCACAAACATTCTCACACAGACTAGAAAAATTACACATTGTGATAAAACCTCTTAGCTGTCTGTCCATTCATCCATCCACTCATTCATCTGTCCATCCATCCACTCATTTATCTGTTCATCCATCCATCCACTCATTCATCTGTCCATCCATCCATCCATCCACTCATTCATCTGTCCATCCATCCACTCATTTATCTGTAAATCCATCCATCCATCCACTCATTCATCTGTCCATCCATCCACTCATTCATCTGTTCATCCATCCACTCATTTATCTGTTCATCCATCCACTCATTTATCTGTCCATCCATCCATCCATCCATCCACTCATTCATCTGTCCATCATCCATTCATTTATCTGTTCAACCATCCACTCATTTATCTGTCTGTCCATCCATCCATCCATCCATCCATCCATCCATCCATCCACTCATTCATCTGTCCATCCATCCATCCACTCATTCATCTGTCCATCCATCCATTCATTTATCTGTTCATCCATCCATTCATCCATCCACTCATTTATCTGTCCATCCATTCATCCCTCCACTAATTCATCTGTCCATCCATCCATTCATTCATTTATCTGTTCATCCATCCTTTCATCCATCCACTCATTCATTCTGTCAATCCATCCAATAATTCATCCATTCACCCATCCATCCATCTATCCACTCATCTATCCATCTATCTACTCGTACATCCATTCTAGACATCTACCCACTCATTCATCCGTCTGTCCATCCATTCATCCATCCACTCGTTTATCTGTCAATCCATCCATTCATCCATCCACTCATTCATCTGTCCATCCATCCATTCATCCACTCATTGATCTGTTCATCAATCCATCCATCCATTCATCCATGCATTCATTTATCTGTCCATCCATCCATCCACTCATTCATCTGTCCATCCATCCATTCATTTATCTGTTCATCCATCCATTCATCCATCCACTCGTTTATCTGTCCATCCATCCACTCATTCATCTGTCCATCCATCCACTCATTTATCTGTTCATCAATTCATCCATCCATTCATCCATGCATTCATTCATCTGTCCATCCATCCATCCATCCATCCAGTCATTCATTCAACCACCCTTCCTTTCATCCATCCAACCGTCCATCCAGCCGTTTATCTGTCCATCCATCCAACCGTCCATCCATCCATTTCTCTGTCCGTCCATCCATCCATCCATCCATCCACTCATTCATCTGTCCATCATCCATTCATTTATCTGTTCATCCATCCACTCATTTATCTGTCCATCCATCCATCCATCCACTCATTCATCTGTCCATCCATCCATCCATCCATCCACTCATTCATCTGTCCATCCATCCATTCATTTATCTGTTCATCCATCCATTCACTCATTTATCTGTTCATCCATCCATCCATTCATCCCTCCACTCATTCATCTGTCCATCCATCCATTCATTCATTTATCTGTTCATCCATCCACTCATTCATCTGTCCATCCATCCACTCATTCATTCTGTCAATCCATCCAATCATTCATCCATTCACCCATCCATCCATCTATCCACTCATCTATCCATCTATCTACTCGTACATCCATTCTAGACATCTACCCACTCATTCATCCGTCTGTCCATCCATTCATCCATCCACTCGTTTATCTGTCAATCCATCCACTCATTCATCTGTCCATCCATCCATTCATCCACTCATTAATCTGTTCATCAATCCATCCATCCATTCATCCATGCATTCATTTATCTGTTCATCCATCCATCCATCCACTCATTCATCTGTCCATCCATCCATTCATTTATCTGTTCATCCATCCATTCATCCATCCACTCGTTTATCTGTCCATCCATCCACTCATTCATCTGTCCATCCATCCACTCATTTATCTGTTCATCCATCCACTCATTTATCTGTTCATCAATTCATCCATCCATTCATCCATGCATTCATTCATCTGTCCATCCATCCATCCATCCAGTCATTCATTCAACCACCCTTCCTTTCATCCATCCAACCGTCCATCCAGCCGTTTATCTGTCCATCCATCCAACCGTCCATCCATCCATCTGTTTATCTGTCTGTCCATCCATCCATTCATCCATCCACTCATTTATCTGTCCATCAATCCATCCATCCATCCAATCATCCATCTGCCCATCCATCCAACTGTCCATCCATCTATTTCTCTGTCTGTTCATCCAACCGTCCACCCATCCATTTCTCTGTCCGTCCATCCAACCGTCCATCCATCCACCCGTCCATCCATCCAATACACAACGATGCTAACAACACAGTCACACATTAACCAGGGCTGCAGGAGTGAAGGTCCAGTCCCGCAGATAGAGGACGGCAGAGCTGAGGGGATCCATCTACATCATCCTCCCAGAATGCATTGCACCACTCAAAAAGTGACGATGACTTTAGGTGAAAAATGGATTAAACGTACATTGTTTGAAGTACTCAGAACAACAACTTTTATAGAATAGGTAAAAAACAACATATTAAGACCAACATGTGCAGGGAGTCAGATCCGTTAAAGAACCGTAGCAGCCGTGATGTTCGGTGTCTCCACACAGGAGGCTGCAGGAGATCCTCTGAATGAGCAGAACATCTCAGGTGTTCCTCTGAGCGACTGAGGCAGTTTGTGGTTTTACTCACCCAGCAGGTTCTGCTGGTCCTGGTACAGCCGGGTCACTCTCTCCATCAGCTCCCATTTCTCACAGCAGCCTTTGTAGTTGACGAAGTTCCGGGCCAGGATTTCCTTCAGTTGCCGAACGGTGAGCGCCTCAATATCGTCCACGTTGTTCAGGTCTGACAGCGAGGCTCTGCGGCCCGAGACCGGGGCCTCCTCGGGGTCCCAGTTCTGAACCGAGTGAAGGAAAAACCAGGTCACTTCATGTCAACTCATGTTAACACACCGGGTCTGAGGTTCTGAGGCCGTTAGGAGAGAACAAATGTTTCTATAGTTACAGGCTTTCTGGGAGTCGTTTGACCCTTCAGAGCCACCGTACAAACAAACAACAGTTCTTTACACTTTTGCTCAAAGACCTCAAGACCATGAACCTTCAGACCTCAGGGACCTCAGGACCATGAACCTTCAGACCTCAGGGACCTCAGGACCATGAACCTTCAGACCTCAGGGACCTCAGGACCATGAACCTTCAGACCTCAGGGACCTCAGGACCATGAACCTTCAGACCTCTGGGACATCAGGACCATGAACCTTCAGACCTCTGGGACATCAGGACCATGAACCTTCAGACCTCTGGGACATCAGGACCATGAACCTTCAGACCTCTGGGACCTCAGGACCATGAACCTTCAGACCTCTGGGACATCAGGACCATGAACCTTCAGACCTCTGGGACCTCAGGACCATGAACCTTCAGACCTCTGGGACATCAGGACCATGAACCTTCAGACCTCTGGGACCTCAGGACCATGAACCTTCAGACCTCTGGGACCTCAGGACCATGAACCTTCAGACCTCTGGGACCTCAGGACCATGAACCTTCAGACCTCTGGGACCTCAGGACCATGAACCTTCAGACCTCTGGGACCTCAGGACCATGAACCTTCAGACCTCTGGGACATCAGGACCATGAACCTTCAGACCTCTGGGACCTCAGGACCATGAACCTTCAGACCTCTGGGACCTCAGGACCATGAACCTTCAGACCTCTGGGACCTCAGGACCATGAACCTTCAGACCTCTGGGACCTCAGGACCATGAACCTTCAGACCTCTGGGACCTCAGGACCATGAACCTTCAGACCTCTGGGACCTCAGGACCATGAACCTTCAGACCTCTGGGACCTCAGGACCATGAACCTTCAGACCTCTGGGACCTCAGGACCATGAACCTTCAGACCTCTGGGACCTCAGGACCATGAACCTTCAGACCTCTGGGACATCAGGACCATGAACCTTCAGACCTCTGGGACCTCAGGACCATGAACCTTCAGACCTCTGGGACATCAGGACCATGAACCTTCAGACCTCTGGGACCTCAGGACCATGAACCTTCAGACCTCTGGGACCTCAGGACCATGAACCTTCAGACCTCTGGGACCTCAGGACCATGAACCTTCAGACCTCTGGGACCTCAGGACCATGAACCTTCAGACCTCTGGGACCTCAGGACCATGAACCTTCAGACCTCAGGGACCTCAGGACCATGAACCTTCAGACCTCTGGGACCTCAGGACCATGAACCTTCAGACCTCTGGGACCTCAGGACCATGAACCTTCAGACCTCTGGGACATCAGGACCATGAACCTTCAGACCTCTGGGACCTCAGGACCATGAACCTTCAGACCTCTGGGACCTCAGGACCATGAACCTTCAGACCTCTGGGACATCAGGACCATGAACCTTCAGACCTCTGGGACCTCAGGACCATGAACCTTCAGACCTCTGGGACCTCAGGACCATGAACCTTCAGACCTCTGGGACCTCTGGGACCTCTGGGACATCAGGACCATGAACTGAGCAGGTCTTACCTGGTCTTCATCCTGCAGGTCTGGCTCGGGCTGCAGTGTTTCCAAGACTGGGGCTGGAACTTCAGGCTCTGGAGTGGGCGGGGCCGAGACGGATGTGTTGACAGAAGGGTCAGAGGTCATTGTGGGAGTGTCAACAATCGGGGTTTCAGGGGCGGAGCTACTGGAAGGTGAGGACTGCTGGGTCAGGATCAGCTCCACCAGCTCCTCCTGAGGAACAGGAAGTTCTGGTTAAGCGGGGGCTGGGAGGACCCTCAGGATCAGACCTGAACTGAAACTGGGAAGTTTTTCAAAACAAACTCATAAATAATAAAAACTGATCAAAACAGAAATATCAACTGCGGTTTCAAGAAAAAGTAAAAAACAAAGATAACCGAAGATCTATAATTTATTAAAATATAGGTTTAATCTTTTTCCTATCATCATTTAGCTTAAATATTAAATGTTATTATTAAATTATTTATTAATCTTTATTAAATGAGGCCAATCTCATTGAGATCACAGATCTCTCCTTCAGGTGAGGCCTAACATTATTATTATTATTATAATAAATAATAATAATTAATTATTTTTGAATTAATAATTCAGTAAATGTAAATATTTTAATTATACATATTTACAGTTTTAATTAATATTAAAGGGTAATTAGTAGATAAAAAGTATTGTGAAAATAAGTTTAAAATATAAAGGTATGTTCTTGTTCTTGATTTTATACATCTATCTTATAATGTTTTGCTAGTTTTTTTATTGTTTAAGGTAATTGTGTCATTGCTGTTCATCATTCTTTAGTTTGTAGCAGGTCGCTTTTGTAAATGAGTCCACGAGGCTCAATGAGATTTACCTGACTAAATAAAGGTTGAATGAATGAATAACTAATGTATTTATTTATTTACTTATAAAAATTGCAATATTACAGTATAAGTATATTAATTTTCTTTAACTTGAGTTTAAAGTTTCTTTATATTTTTAACATGTGAAGATTTTTTCTTTTCTTTTTTAAAGAAATAATTAGAAACAAAATATAAATCATAAAGTTATAAAAACTATTTGTTTTTATTATTATTTAATAGTAATCAAACTATTTGTACAGCATATATTTTTTTTTTCACCCAAGGCAGACAGGTCCTAGGTGAGGGATCAGACAAAGTGCAGCCCAAAAACCCCTATGATGAGTACAATTAATGGACTAAGTTTTCCCTCGCCCGGACGCGGGTCACCGGGGCCCCACTCTGGAGCCAGGCCCGGAGGTGGGGCACGCTGGCGAGCGCCTGGTGGCCGGGCTTTTACCCATGGAGCCCGGCCGGGCACAGCCCGAAGAGGAGACGTGGGTCCCCCTTCCCATGGGCTCACCACCTGTGGGAGGGGCCAAAGGGGTCGGGTGCAATGTGAGATGGGTGGTGGCCGAGGGCGGGGACCCTGGCGGTCTGATCCTCGGCTACAGAAGCTGGCCATTGGGACATGGAATGTCACCTCTCTGGTGGGGAAGGAGCCTGAGCTAGTGTGTGAGGTTGAGAGGTTCCGACTAGAAATAGTCGGACTCACCTCAACGCATGGCTCTGGCTCTGGAACCAGTTTCCTTGAGAGGGGTTGGACACTCTTCCACTCTGGAGTTGCCCCTGGTGAGAGGCGCCGAGCAGGAGTGGGCATACTGGTTGCCCCCCATCTTGGTGCCTGTACGTTGGGGTTCACCCCGGTGAACGAGAGGGTAGCCTCCCTTCGCCTACGTGTGGGGGGACGGGCTCTGACTGTTGTTTGTGCCTATGCACCAAACGGCAGCTCAGACTACCCACCCTTTTTGGAGTCCTTGGAGGGGGTATTGGAGAGTGCGCCTCCTGGGGACTCCCTTGTTCTACTGGGGGACTTCAACGCTCACGTGGGCAATGACAGTGAGACCTGGAGGGGTGTGGTTGGGAGGAACGGCCCCCCTGATCTGAACCAGAGTGGTGTTCTGTTGTTGGACTTCTGTGCTCGTCATGGATTGTCCATAACGAACACCATGTTTAAGCATAAGGGTGTCCATATGTGCTCTTGGCACCAGGACACCCTAGGTCGCAGTTCGATGATCGACTTTGTTGTCGTCTCATCTGATCTGCGGCCGCATGTCTTGGACACTCGGGTGAGGAGAGGGGCGGAGCTGTCAACTGACCACTACCTGGTGGTGAGTTGGCTCCGATGGTGGGGGAGGATGCCGGTCAGACCTGGCAGACCCAAACGTATTGTGAGGGTCTGCTGGGAACGTCTGGCAGAGTCTCCCGTAAGACGGAGCTTTAACTCCCACCTCCGGGAGAGCTTTGAACACGTTCCAAGGGAGGCGGGGGACATGGAGTCCGAGTGGGCCGTGTTCCGCGCCTCTATTGTCGAGGCAGCTTATCGGAGCTGTGGCCGCAAGGTTGTTGGTGCCTGTCGTGGTGGCAACCCTCGAACCCGGTGGTGGACACCGGCAGTGAGGGATGCTGTCAGGCTGAAGAAGGAGTCCTATTGGGCCTTTTTGGCTTGTGGGACCCCGGAAGCAGCTGATAGGTACCGGCAGTCCAAGCGGCATGCGGCTCGGGTGGTTGCTGAGGCAAAAACTCGGGCGTGGGAGGAGTTCGGAGAGGCCATGGAGAATGACTTCCGTACGGCTTCGAGGCGATTCTGGTCCACCATCCGGCGTCTCAGGGGGGGAAAGAGGTACGAGACCAACACCATTTATGGTGGAGGTGGCGTGCTGCTGACCTCAACTCGGGATGTTGTGAGTCGGTGGGCGGAATACTTCGAAGACCTCCTCAATCCTACTGGCACGTCTTCCACTGAGGAAGCAGAGCCTGGGGACTTTGGGTCGGGTTCTCCGATCTCTGGTGCTGAGGTCGCCGAGGTGGTTAAAAAGCTCCGCGGTGGCAAGGCTCCGGGGGTGGATGAGATTCGCCCGGAGTTCCTTAGGGCTCTGGATGTTGTAGGGTTGTGTTGGCTTACGCGACTCTGCAATATCGCGTGGACATCGGGGGCAGTTCCCTTGGATTGGCAGACTGGGGTGGTGGTTCCCCTATTTAAAAAGGGGGACCGTAGGGTGTGTTCCAACTATAGGGGGATCACACTCTTAAGCCTCCCTGGTACTACGGATCCGAAGGTCGCGGGTTCGCGCCCCGGCCACTACCCAGCTTGGGGTGTCTATGAGTGCACACCTATTTCTCCAGCTCCCCGGGCGCTTTCGGGCTGCTCACTGCACCACCTGGTAGGTGGTTGGGTTAAATGCAGAGACGAATTTCGTCTGTGTATGGGAACATACGCAGATGACAGGAATAGACATTATTATTATTATTATAAGGTCTATTCAGGGGTTCTGGAGAGGAGGGTCCGTCGGATAGTCGAACCTCGGATTCAGGAGGAGCAGTGTGGTTTTCGTCCTGGTCGTGGAACACTGGACCAGCTCTACACCCTCAGCAGGGTCCTGGAGGGTGCGTGGGAGTTTGCCCAACCAGTTTACATGTGCTTTGTGGACTTGGAGAAGGCATTCGACCGCGTCCCTCGGGGGGTTCTGTGGGGGGTACTCCGGGAGTATGGGGTACCAGGCCCTTTGATAAGGGCTGTTAGGTCCCTGTACGACCGGTGTCAGAGCTTGGTCCGCATTGCCGGCAGTAAGTCAGGCTCGTTTCCGGTGAGAGTTGGACTCCGCCAAGGTTGCCCTTTGTCACCGATTCTGTTCATAACTTTTATGGACAGAATTTCTAGGCGCAGCCAAGGTGTTGAGAGGATCCGTTTTGGTGGCCTTAGAATCACTTCTCTGTTTTTTGCAGATGATGTGGTCCTACTGGCTTCATCAGTTCGTGATTTACAACTTTCACTGGAGCGGTTTGCAGCCGAGTGTGATGCGGCCGGGATGAGGATCAGTTCCTCCAAATCCGAGGCCATGGTCTTGAGCCGGAAAAGGGTAGCATGCCCTCTCCGGGTCGGGGAGGAGGTCCTGCCCCAAGTGGAGGAGTTTAAGTATCTCGGGATCTTGTTCACGAATGAGGGAAAACTGGAGCGTGAGATCGATAGGCGGATAGGTGCAGCGTCCGCAGTGAAGCGGGCGCTGTACCGGTCTGTCGTGGTGAAGAGAGAGCTGAGTCAAAAGGCAAAGCTCTCAATTTACCGATCGATCTACGTTCCCACCCTCATCTATGGTCATGAGCTTTGGGTTATGACCGAAAGAACAAGATCTCGGATACAAGCGGCTGAAATGAGTTTTCTCCGCAGGGTGGCTGGACTCTCCCTTAGAGATAGGGTGAGAAGCTCAGTCATCCGGGAGGGACTCGGAGTAGAGCCGCTGCTTCTCCACATCGAGAGGAGCCAGTTGAGGTGGCTCGGGCATCTGGTTAGGATGCCTCCTGGACGCCTCCCTGGTGAGGTGTTCCGGGCATGTCCCACCGGGAGGAGACCCAGAGGAAGACCCAGGACGCGCTGGAGGGACTATGTTTCTCGGCTGGCCTGGGAACGCCTTGGGATTCCCCCGGAGGAGCTGCTCCAAGTGGCTGGGGAGAGGGAAGTCTGGGCCTCCCTACTTAGGCTGCTACCCCCGCGACCCGACCCCGGATAAGCGGAAGAAGATGGATGGATGGATGGGTATATTTTTGTATTGTTCAAACAATAATTTTTGTCTTTAAAATAAAAAAGAACTTTCAGAACGTCAGAACTTTAAACACACACAGAATCGTTTTTGATTTAGGTTCTGGTTCTGGATTTGTTCTGCTGATGGCTCGGTTCAGTCCAAACTGATGTTGGACTGATGGCAGCTCAACTTTCAACTGATCCCCGACCATCAGACCTCCACCACCGTGCCCGACAGCTGTTCTGAAGGCTTCAGGTGATTCTCTCACCTGATTGGTTGACATTTGTAAACAATGACATCATTACCCTCACCTTCTCTCTGCACAGGTGCGTGGAGACCTCGTGCAGGTGCAGGTAGTCCCTCAGTTCCTTTACCTTTAGCTTCATAAGCTCCGCCCTCTCCAGCAGGTTCCCATAGAAACGCTGACAAGTGTGACAGAGGCGGGGGCGGAGCTCCCGCTGGGCGGAGCAACGGCTGCAGTAGTTTTTCTTACAGTCCACACACATGTGCTGCGAGACAATGGGGACAAATGGAGACAGGTGAGGCCAGGTGGAACAGATGGGAACCAGTTGAGATGGGTAAGGACAGGTACAGATAGGAGACAGGCAGGGACAGGCATGGGCAGGTAGAGAAAGGTAGGAACAGAAAGAGAAAAGTAGGGACAGGTACAGACAGGTGAGGACAGGTAGAGATAGGTGAGGATAGATGGGGACAGGTAAAGATGCGTGTAGACAGATGAGGATGGTGGGGTCAGGTAAAGACAGGTGGAGACAGGTAGAGAATGATGAGGATGGGTAGGGACAGGAAAAGACAGGTGAGGACAGTATAAACAAGTGAGGACAGGTAGAAACAGGTGGGGACAGGTAGAAACAAGTGGGGACAAAAAACAGGTGGGGACAAGGAAGAGACAGGTGGTGACAGGAAGAGACGGGGGACAGGAAGAGACGGGGACAGGAAGAGACGGGGGACAGGAAGAGACAGGTGGGGACAGGAAGAGACAGGTGGGGACAGGAAGAGACAGGTGGGGACAGGAAGAGACAGGTGGGGACAGGAAGAGACAGGTGGGGACAGGAAGAGACAGGTGGGGACAGGAAGAGACAGGTGGGGACAGGAAGAGACAGGTGGGGACAGGAAGAGACAGGTGGGGACAGGAAGAGACAGGTGGGGACAGGAAGAGACAGGTGGGGACAGGAAGAGACAGGTGGGGACAGGAAGAGACAGGTGGGGACAGGAAGAGACAGGTGGGGACAGGAAGAGACAGGTGGGGACAGGAAGAGACAGGTGGGGACAGGAAGAGACAGGTGGGGACAGGAAGAGACAGGTGGGGACAGGAAGAGACAGGTGGGGACAGGAAGAGACAGGTGGGGACAGGAAGAGACAGGTGGGGACAGGAAGAGACAGGTGGGGACAGGAAGAGACAGGTGGGGACAGGAAGAGACAGGTGGGACAGGAAGAGACAGGTGGGGACAGGAAGAGACAGGTGGGGACAGGAAGAGACAGGTGGGGACAGGTAGAAACAGGTGAGGACAGGTGTAAAACCAATCAAAGGTTCTGCGCCCTCAGCTCCTCCGTGTCTCTCCATCAGCTGATACAGGTGACGACATCATGTTTACATCAACTTTAATATAAACAGAACTAAACCGGGTTCTTCAGACTGGAGTTCTGATTGGACCTCTGCAGGTGGGCGGAGTTACCTTCCTGGCAGGTGTGTCGAAAGAGCCCCCGCAGGCCTTGCAGGTGTGGTCGGGCGGAGGTGACTGAGTGCTGAAGCCCGAGTTGGTGTAGGAGCGATGGTGTCGGTCAGACCCACCGGACCGGTCCGCACTCACTGAGTCCATACACAACCAGTTACAGCACGACGTGAACATGCTGGCAACACACACACACACACACACACACACACACACAGGTTACTGTCTACAGTCCATAAGTTCTCAAACAGAACCAAGAGTCCGGAACATTCTACTTTTTTTTCTACTTTTAATTGGTTCTGAGCCGAGGTCTCAGGTGGTTTCAGGTTCTCAAGTTGTTCTTTAGATGTTCTCAAGTTGTTCTTTAGATAGATGTTCTCAAGTTGTTCTTTAGATGTTCTCAAGTTGTTCTTTAGATGTTCTCAAGTTGTTCTTTAGAAGTTCTCAAGTTGTTCTTTAGATGTTCTCAAGTTGTTCTTTAGATGTTCTCAAGTTGTTCTTTAGATGTTCTCAAGTTGTTCTTTAGAAGTTCTCAAGTTGTTCTTTAGATGTTCTCAAGTTGTTCTTTAGATGTTCTCAAGTTGTTCTTTAGATGTTCTCAAGTTGTTCTTTAGAAGTTCTCAAGTTGTTCTTTAGATGTTCTGTTCTACGTCAGGATGATCGCCACCGCTGCAGTCAGGTTCTGTTCCAGGTTCTGAGGAGACTGACTTTAGGGAACCAGCAGATGGTTCTGACTGGATCAGACCTGCAGCGGGTACCAGCTGAAATAGGACAAAAGCCCAAACCATGACAGAACCTCCACCGTGTCTGACAGAGGGGTGGACTCTCTGACCCACTTCATGAAGATGTTCTGACCCAGATCTCTAAAAGCTGATTCTTCTCTCTGGACGCACATTCAGTTCTGGTTTCTGTTTCTGGTCCTGAAGAATCTTTGTGGGGTTTAGTTCAAGATGGCTGCCACAGCAAACACAAAAACCCTGAAACTGTGACGATACTGAGCTAAAGTCTGGCGCGGTAGTAGCCAAGTCTGATCCCTAGCTCCAGACCTTTTAAAACAGGGGTCCCCAAACTTTTTCCTGTGAGGGCCACATAACTTTTCCCTTCTCTGGTGGGGGGCCGGAGTCAGTTTGTAACAGGAAGAAGTGTGAAGATTGCAGGAGTGCCTAAATGTAGAAATGTATTGTTTTTCAGAAAGCACAATCAAATAACCCTCTCTGGGTTCTTCACAGAACAAAAGTCAGGAGATAAATACAGTATTTTCTGGTGTATAGGTCGCACCTGTGTATAGGTCGCATTGTCCAATTATCACCAATAGATTGGAAAAATCCCTAGATAGGTCGCACTGGTGTATAGGTCGCACCTACGTTTAGCTCTGCTGCAAATGTCTGCCACAGGAGCGCACAGCAAGGCTTTTAAGAAGATTAACACTTAAAAACAATTATTTGTTTGATAAAAATTATAGCAAATATATGTCTGAGCTGAACTTTTCCTTAATAAATGAACGTAATTGTGAAATGAGCTGGATTTAAAAATTTGTTTCGCCGAAAGTGATAACAAGCCATATATAGGTCGCACCTGTGTATAGGTCGCAGGCCTTGAAAAAAACTTTAAAAGGTGCGACCTATACACCGGAAAATAAGGTAATAACACTATTAATAAAATAAATAACACTATTAATAAAATAAATAACACTATTAATAAAATAAATAATAACCAAATAACC
>JBBPBX010077688.1:0-12828 GCA_038048925.1 Garcialebias charrua | reverse complement strand
ATATACTATATTTATATATATATATACTATATTTATATATATATATACTATATTTATATGTACTGTGTATATATATATGTGTGTGTGTTTGGTGTTTTTTCCCTTGTTGCGTGGCTTCAGTGTACAGATCCCCCGTGATAAACAAGGGACTATTGTGCTTTTGATCTGTTAGTTTAGTTTATTATTTTTTGAATATGTAAAAAAAAAAATACAGCATGAAGCAAAATGTTCTTCATAATGAACAACAATCTGTTTTAATACAATTTGATCAGTTTTGACTAGTGTAATGTAAAAAAGGAACATTTAAAATTTTTGATTTATCAGTCAGTAACTACAAATAAAATGCATTAAGAAAAGCATTTTATTCTGTTTTATAAAAAATATTCTGTGTGGTGCGTTCTAAAGACAGTAATGTTTATTTATTATTTGGTCACTTTCCCATTTAAATGTCATATTTTGTAAGTGTTTAAGTGTTTTAGATTTTAAAAAATCCATAAAGCAAAACATACAATTTGAATCCTACATGCTTTTATTAAATAAAACACAATTATTTATAATTACAGTATATTGCAAGTGATTTGCATGTTTGTGTTGGAAAAAGATAAACATTCAAAAGGCTATGACCAAGTGATGTTTTTTGAAATTTTTATTGATATTATTTAAAAGATTCAGTTTGTTTGTATAAATACAGTAATAGTAATACAGTCTTAATTCACTTCTTGCTACATCTGTGTCTTCTCTACGTTTCTTCTGCCTCAGAGCACGGTTTTCTCTGGTTCCTCCTCCAGGACGCTGAGCGTCTGTTTTGATAACTGGCTTTGATCGTGTGTGTGTGTGTGTGTGTGTGTGTGTGTGTGTTGGGCTTTGCACTTTGTGTGGGCGCAGAGTTAACGTTGTATTTGTCTGCAGTTCTGTGAATGCACGCCTGAGGTGTGTGATACCTCTGATGTTTCGACAGGTATGGGATGGATTTGAGCAGGAAGCAGAAGAGCCGAGCAGCCACACCGCTGTGTGTAAAACTTCACAAAAAGAGCTAAACCCCGGTCCTCCTCCACCTGACTCCTCCTCTGACACACACACACACTCGTCTTGCACCTCCTCCTCCCACACAGACACTGAGGCTGCCTCGGTCCCGCTGCGGGGCGGTGCTGCTTCGTTTCCAGATGTGCAGCCCGTCTCCTTGCCTCCTCTGTCAGACTGCACCTCTGCCTCTCAGCCATGCGTGGTGTTGGCCCCGTCTCTTTCGAACATCTGCTCACGCCCTCAGACAGAAAATGATTCATGCGTTCCACTACAGTCCAAATCAGAACCGTGCGTCTTTCACCAGGTGCAGTCTCATTCCACTCCGGTAGAAAATTTGCCTCTCAAGTTGGCAACACACAGTTCTGTAGAAAAGCATGCGGTTGAGACTTTACAAGTGCTGAACAGTCAGTGTGACTCTGTTGTGTAAACTTTATCGTGCTCTGTGTTAATCTTGACCTTCATTATCGTGCTCAGTGTTAATCTTGACCTTCATTATCGTGCTCAGTGTTGATCTTGACCTTCATTAGACTAAATTCACTCCACATTTATCGGTTTCTGTCAGTACGCACACACAGGGTGACTAACGTCCTGCTCCTGAAGCTCAAGTCCTGAAATGTTACCTCAACTTTGACGTTGGCTTTTACCAACAGCTTAAAAAGGTTTTATAAAAGAGGTGGAGAGACTTTTTAATTTCTTCCACTAAAAAAAACATGAAAGATCACAGTGCAAAGCAGCTCATGTGGTGTATCAATTTTAGAAAAATGGCTAAAAGTCTCTTCAGTTGGTATAATTGCATTTTCCACACAAGCCGTCGGGTAAAAGCATCAAGTTCCAGCGTCATCACTGGAAACACTTCAATGTCTCAGTGAAAGGAGGAAGTGGAGAGATGAAAATGAAATGTAGGCACAAAACCACAAGGTGATGTGACTCTTTATTTATTTATTTAACCTGATTTGCATGTAAGGTGTATTTGATGCTACGGTACCGTGTGATCTCTCAACCTTTGGGTCTGAAGGAGCTTTAAATGAATCTGCATGCTTCAGACTCGCATCCAGAGAGGTTTGTTTTATCCAGCTCGTTTTTAATCAACCTTTCATTTTATTACTCTTCTTTCTGTGCCACATCGCAACAAGTCAAATACTTTGACTCAAATTTCTTAACTCTGTTCCTCATCTTAACACATTTTTTATTTGCATTTGAAATGTTCCCATGGTAACTGGATATCTTCCACAGTAACTGCTTGACTGGGCCTTTTCTCTTCTTCGCTGCAGAGCTTCCTGGATGATGGTTCTCTTTCTGCTTTTCAAAGGCACATGTTCATCTTTCCTCCTTTTTAATTCTTCAAAGGAATTGCCAATTATATTAAAACTGAAGACGTAACAAGTGCGTGAATTTGGAGTCTGCTGCGCTTAGTGCTTTATAACTGCTTTACAATTATTTTATTTCCATCTTGATATAGCAGAGTGATGTCATCGCTGTAAAAATATTCTGAAAGCTGGAAATCTATTTGTGTCTTTCAACGATGACATTTTGCTTTCAGTGTTTGAACCATTTAAATCCATAGAGATTGCAGTTCATTTCTGCTTCATGCAAAATTAAGCAGAAATTGTGCAATAATGTATATTTTCTACCATTACTTGTCACTTATTGTGCCTTCAGTTACAAAAGTTTTATTTAATGTTGCCATTAGCAGCTTTTTGTCTTATACTCATTGTTACATTCAGCTCATTAACATTTTATTTATGATCTTTAACTTAATGCATAACCAAAACATGCCAAACTTTCTTTTGTGGCATTTTAATTTAATAAACTTGTCTATTATTTGTATAAATGTCTAATGTTGTATATTTTGTATCTATTTTCTACTGTTTTGTTCTATTATTTATCTATCCACTGTCACAAGTTTTTTTTATATGTATTTATGTTCATAAGCTGTTTTTTGTTGTTAATAAGCATTTTTAATTCATTAAAGTTCATCAAATATTTGTAATGTGTGCAGTTCATATTTTGAGAACAAAGGTTTTCTTGAAGTTTCTGCTAAGTACATAGTGGTTTGTAGTCCAACGACAGGGGTGATGTAGGACGTGCGCAGTTCTTGCTCAGGCACCACGACTCTGCTGTGGGTGTTTAATGCCAGAGTAGGTGCAAACTCATGTTTTATTGCACTTAAATTAAGAGTTACACTGACTTTAAAGGTCCACTGACATGATTTTTTTTACTATTCATTAAATTGCTCAAAAAATATATATATTTTATCATTTAAATATGTTCGTTTTTGCAAACAAAATGATAAATCACTTTAATTTTGCTTTAAATTTTGAACTTCAAGCCGTGTTTAATCATGGGAAATCCGATTACACGCGAACGCACCATCTGTGACGTAGTGAGAGGCAGAGGGCTCTGGTCTCTTTAATAGCGGACAATTTAAAACACGATGAATTTATCAATCTATGTGAAGATTTGAGTTATTTGTCTTCATTTTGGGAAGCAGAAAATAGTTTGGGTGATGGAACAAGAAACAACAGGATCTAATTTAGGTCTGATGCTGTATCAGACTTACCTTCATGTGGAGCTGCTCACACGCGCACTGTGACAAGCCCAGAGCTCTGCCTGGTGTTACGTCACAGATGGTGCGTTCGTGTGTAATCGGTTTTCCCATGATTAAACACGGATCACTTTTAAAGCAAAATTAAAGTGATTTATCATTTTGTTTGCAAAAACAAACATAAAAGATATATATTTTGAGCAATTTTATGAAAATTAAAAAATCATGTCAGTGGGGCTTTAACACTTTTTAACAAATGCAAACAAAATGCCCTGCATACAATAAGACGGTACTGAAACGGTCAGTTGGCAACTAAAATGATGCTTTTTGTGGTTCCTGTCAAGAGTCCAGGCTGATTTTTGTTGGATAAACTAGTTTATATGAAACTGAGCTCATGTTTCCATTTGTATTCAGCTGCTCAGCTGATTTAGTTTTTGAACGCCAGTGCACGTCCATCATGGCGCCTTCAGGCTCCCGTCAGACTGTTGTCTCCAAGTCATGTGCCTGTGTGTACCTTTGTGCTTTCGACAGGTGCTGGAGAACTACAATAAAGGGAAAACAGCTTTGTTGTCGGCAGCCAAGATTATGGTGAGTCCGACAGAAGTAGACTTGAACCCAGAGAGCATGTTCGTGGAGACGTCGACAGCCTCTCAGCAGCTGACACCTACAGCCCACCACCGCAGGAACAGCAGTGTTCGGTTAGTAAGCCAGCACTGCTGTGGGTGTTAGAGCCTTGAAGAATATTTTAAAAAGTGTGATCATCTGTGCAGTCAGTTTCTGCTCTTACTTAGTCATGACTGAAATCTGTAGCTTTAATGTAACCGTAAAGTACTAAAAGACAAACTACTGCTACTAACTGTTACTTTGTTTTCTCAAAATCATCGTCTGTCTGTTCTAATTGTTTTGAAAAAATAAAAAAAGACAAAAACCCTTGTTGCGGTAAGCAAAGCATGCCAGTACTAATTCTGCATACTATGATTCCTTTTCTCATGCACGCCTGCACGCTGTCTAACCACAGAGCTGTTGTAACGTATAGTAGTATTTGATCCTCACCTCACCCCTTCTGGTCTAGCTCTTGTCCAAAGTCAGTGTCGAGTCCTTGGTAGTAATGGTTGGGTTACGATGTTCCCACTTCTGTTTTAAATTCCAGTACACGAGCACACATGCTGTACTGGGTTACACTTCTCCGGTGCTTTTTGTTATGCTAACGTGCTTCCTTGTTTTCCTCACACAAAGCCTAGGCCCTAGAGGAAAGAAAAATAACTTTAGGATACAGAGTTTTCCTCCAGAAGCCTGATTGTCTCTTTAGAGTTTGATCAGGAGATCCTCTTCAATATGAGAATCAGTTTCTTATCACGTGACATCAGAGGACACATGAAAGCACAAGTTAACAGAATGACTGGCACCCGTGCCCTCCCAGTCCCCCTTTTCCTCTTCTTTCCTCTATCTGTGTGAAGTATTGCAACGATCACATAGTTTGTAGAACCTGGATGTAGTTTCGGTGCTAACGTGTAACCGTTTCCTTTTCCTTCTTTAACCCTCCATAAATTGTTTTGACTCACTTTTCCTGTCTGTCCTGTATTTTTGGATCCCATCCTTTTCCTGTCATTGTTCTCCAACCCACTCTTTTCCTCTCCTCTAGTTCTTGTGCCCAGTCTGAAATATCTCTGGATGGTTTCTCAGAGTGCCCTCCTCCCCCAGTGCCTATAGTATTGCGTGGAGCACGGGAACGTCTGACAGTGGAGCTGAGAGACCGAAAGGCACCGCTGGCCGTCATGGAGAGCCTCTCAGACGCAGAGTCACTCTACAGCCTGGATTCACGACGCTCCTCCGCTGCATTAAGGGGTTCACCAATGCTGGGTAGTCTACCATTCCCATTGGACGCCCCAATACCAGAGGAAAATCCATCTCTCAGCTCTCGCACGGAATTACTAGCTGCAGACTGCCTCTGTCCGACAACACCAGAGCACATGGGTGAGGTTGGACCCTTCTTAACCCAATTTGATTCCAGATCCACCCCAGAGTACTCTATGAGGCTGTCTCCTGCCACGCCTCGCTATAGTGGACACCATTCCCCAGCCCTTCTGACTCGGAGTGTCTCGCCACAGCCTTTCAAACCACGGTCCGATGCCACCCGAACAATGCTTCTCGATGGGGAACTGATGCCTGGTGTCTACAGCCCAGGGAGCACTCCTAATGCTCCGTTGAGCCCACAAGTGGGTTTTAAATTATTAGATGGGGACAAAGAGGACCAGGAAACGAGGTTAGGTGCAGAAACCCCACTGGCAGCTTCACCTCTTCCACCCCAGCTGTCCAATGGGAACCCCAGCCAGGCCGTGCTAGAGTTTGCCCAGTATTTAGACTCTCTGTTCAGACTGGATGGCAGCAGCTCACCACCTCTGGACCTGTCTGATGGGGAGTCCGAGTCAGGTCGGGGCTCTTACGGGCAGGGTGAGTGTCTTGGAGACGGACAGCAGTTGGATGACACACAACTTCTGGCCAGAGCAACGATAGAGCCCAACCTTGTACCCAAGCCTCCACGCACTTTTGCAGGGTCTGCTGACCCCTCTTCAGGCATATCCTTGTCACCCTCCTTTCCCCTTTCATCATCTGAGGAGCTCAATGATCTTTCCCCAAGCGATGGTGCCCCGCCAGCCATACACTCTCTACGAACCACTTGCCACTGTCCTGAAGAGAACACGCTGTCTTCGATGGTGTAGTGTGTTCTGTGAAGGGTCAGAGAGGTGCAGTAATCCAAATTTAAAACATATCACAGTATGTGCATGCAGTGGAATGCACTCTGCTATCAGAAATCCAGTGAACAGAACTTGATGGACCAACACAACTTATCATTCTTCAGGTGTCCTCTTTGAACACTGACATTTTTACACTATTGCAATGATGAAAAAGATACCTCTCTCTGCATGCCAGGGGGCTGTGCTGCTTTTTGGGTGTACATAAACAACTGTAGCGTCACAATGCCAGTTTAAGTCGATGTCGTCTCACCCACATAAGAGACACGTCTACAGAACACCACTGACTTATCAAAACTGAAGGGGAAGATTCAGAAATCAGAAACTAACCCTGTAGAAAACATTATTGTAGGCACATCATCTGGACTAATGTACCGTACAAACTTCCTGCACCTTCAGCAGCTCTGGAAACTTGGTACAGCTTTTATTTCATTTTTTTACCAGAAATGTGAAGATGGACACATTTGTTCATTAACGTAAGACTATAAGAAATGTTCCTCAGGTCTACAAAGAACCGACTTTGAGAAAGAGAGAGTAAGTGTGTCATGTTAGTGAAAATACATGTGTCTTATACATTTAGTGATTGTGAAAAAAGTTATACAGATATGGATGTTTTGGAGTCTTTTGGTTACACTTTATAATGCATGAAAACTTTTCTTATTTTAATTTATTCTTGAAGATAATTTGCCACAAACAACATATTTACGTTTTGTTACTCTTGCACACATCGTATTGCTCAGTTTACCCCCTTTTGCCAAAAAAAAAGTAACAGATTGTCTTGCCAAATGTATTTGAGATGTAATTCTGTATTTATATATGGATAATGGTTTATTTAAACACAGGCTCCGTTAATTGTTTCCTTTTTTACTTCTTCAGCCAGTTCCCATGCAGACTGTTACACAGCAACACCACAGAAGTATGTCCCCGACGTTAAAACAGTTTCTGCACGTTTGAACAAAGAATCTTGCTGATAATCTCAAATACTGTGCATTTCTCTTTGAAGAGCTCTTAGCAGTGTGCCCAGGTCAGAGTCTGCATGCTTTATGCATTTCAAAGTAGCATGGCTGGTACAGAATAAGTATTTTCATCCAACCTTGGTAAATGTGTTTTAAACTCTAGTTTCTAAGTTGACAGAACGAACACGTTTTTTTATTAAAGTGTCCCAGGATGTAAAGGTGCTCGGTCAGTTTGGACATGAAGGTGTTTTCTTCCCTTTAATCTGTCTCATCTCGGACACATTTAAAGTTGGACTGAATGTGTGAATGGGCCTGAATGACCATTTTTAAACGCTGTATGTGGAACTCGATCTTCCATATCACTCTGGGTGTAACTGCTCACATTTTGCATTATTTAATACAGTAAATGTTTTTAATCACTTAATGTTCTATTTGATGGTAATGTTATCCTGCTTTCTTTGGCAATGAATTGGTTTGATGTCTTTTTTATTGGTTTTTAGAACAGTGTGGGGAAACTACTTTTTTTTTGACTTTCCCAACTATAAGGAGTTATCTACTTGAGCTTTTTTTTCTGTCTGGGTTTTGACATTTGACATGTCATAGCATGGTTAAGGTGTACTTTCTTTCTCCACAAATTTAGCCAAAGTGCTAAGTGCACAGTTGCAGCTTGTTCACAGTGACCTTTTGGTGCAGTGCCATCCTCACGCCTAGAGACACCGTGGTTTTCTGCACTGCCTAATAAGAGTTAGTCGCAGCAAAACCATTTCCTGCCAGGTTGCAGTCTGACATTACATCAATGATGCTGCCAGTCTTCATAGATGCACGAATGCTCCACCAGCAGCTCCCCATGCTGTAGCTTTGCAGCTGGTCACGAACTGAACGTTGCAAAAAAAGTTTTTTGTTTTTTTACCATGATGTGTACAGCACTGTCTTTTATGTGTGATTATTTATGCAGATATCTTTAAAAACAAAATATATATATATATATAAATTCCAATAGGGTCATGTAGAGAACTAAAATAAAATAAGACCATGACTTAAAAAAATAACAGTACTTGCATATAGGGAAGAATAAGTTATATGATTAATCTTTTGGCAGATTTACAAATTGGTCTATAATGAAAGAAATAATTCAATAATGTCTCGTCCTTGTTTACCTGGTTTGCATCCCTTTCCTGACCCACATTGAGAATGTATTTAGTCCCTCTCCCCCACTGCCCTGCCTGTAATGGAATAAACTACAAACTATGACGGAGAAAAACACGAGTCAAATTACTTTTTTGTGCCAAGTAGGCAGTACTTCTGTCCAAAAAGATTGTTCGCCCTGGAAAAATTTGTATTTTAGGTGATGTAAAGCATGCGTCATCAGTTTTTGAGCTGCTGAGTACAGATTTATTCAGTAGTAAGAGTAAAGTTAGTCATGAATTGATTTTATTTTGTAATTTAAAGCTCGAGTGTATGTGCTGTATAAGTGCATAGTTAAGCCTGATTGAGGTTTTAATATCGAGTGTTATGGTAAGATGAAGAAAAGATGGGATGTTTTTGTTCAATAAAATATCTTGCCATGTAGAATTTAAAAGTTTAGTCGTGTGACTGCAAAAAGAAAAACAACTTAAAATTATTATAACACCAACATGAATAGCCCAAACCAGGAAGATGCCTAAAGCGTGCAGGTTTATCTTAATGTGTCATAGTGTTGATTTTGTTGATTTATACATCCATCCATTATCTGCATCCATCCATTATCATCCATCCATCCATTATCTGCTTGTTCCGAAGTCGGATCGTGGGGGCAGCAGCTGGATCAAAGAAGTCCAGACATCTCTTTCCACAGCCAGCTCTTCTGGGAGGATTTAAGTTCATGTAGGTTTTATTGTCATTCATATCACATGTGATACATGAGGTGGAACGAAATTGTGTACACAGTCCCAGTTGCATTCAACAATAGCAAAGATGTAAAGTGTAAAAAGAAACAGTAAATAAGGATTGGCTCCCTGTCAAGTCCAGAATTTAATTCAAAATCTTACTTCTAACCTACAAAGCTCTCAACAACCTAGCTCCATCATATATTACAGATCTTATTGTTCCATATTTTACTACCAGAGCACTTCACTCTCAGACTGCAGGTTTACTTGTGGTTCCTATAGTTCCCCGCAGCAGAATGGAGGAAGATCTTTCAGTTGTCAGGCTCCTCTCTTGTGGAACCAACTTCCAGTTTGTGTCCATGAGGCTGACACATTGTCCAGTTTGAAGACTGGGATTAAGACTTTACTTTTTCATAAATCATATAGTTAGTGTTGTCTTGTTCTGCTGTTATAGATTTAGACTACTAGAGGACAAACTGACCTCATTTCCTTATGAATTGTTAAAATTGAATAGTTTTTATTTAATACTATTTCTATCTTAACATGTGATTCTTGGCCTGCCATTGTGTATCTGTTCCTACCAAACCCAGCCGGTCGAAGCAGATGGCTGCTTGTCCTGAGCAGTGGTGGACAAAGTACTCAATTCTAGTACTTGATACTCGTGGTCAAATCTTACTCAACTACTGTAGTAGTAATAATACTTTATTTATAGAGCCCTTTAAAACAACCAAAGCTGCAACAAAGTGCTGTACATAAAATCAAGAACATTTAAACACATAAAAATAAAACAGTTGTTAAAACATTAAGATCAATAAAAACAGTGCAGAACAAATTCAGTCTGTGCTAAAAGCCAGTGAGTAAAAATGTGTTTTTAGAAGAGTTTTAAAACTGGACAGTGAAGGAGCTTGTCTGACGGGAAGAGGGAGATCGTTCCACAGTTTTGGAGCAGCAACAGAAAAAGCTCTGTCTCCTCTGAGCCTCCGTTTGGATCTCGGCACCTCCAGAAGCAGCTGATCAGCTGATCTGAGGCACCGAGCAGGAGAGTATGGGTGAAGCAGCTCAGAGAGGTAGGATGGAGCAAGACCATTTAAACTTTTAAAAACAAATAAAAGTATCTTAAAATGAACAGGCAGCCAGTGGAGTGAAGCCAGAGTGGGGGTGATGTGCTCCCTCTTATGAACTCCAGTTAGAAGGCGAGCAGCAGCGTTCTGGACCAACTGGAGACGTCTGAGGGAGGACTGGCTGACTCCAAGGTAAAGAGCGTTACAGTAATCCAGCCGAGAGGTGATGAAGGCATGGATTACTGTTTCCAGCTGCTGCTGTGTAAGGATGGACTTTACCTTAGCCAGCTGTCTGAGGTGATAAAAACTGGTCTTGACCACCGCTCCAATCTGGGAATCTAATTTAAAATCACTGTCCATTTTAAAACCCAAGTTAGAAACTGTTTTCTTTACATGTGGTGCCAGAGGGCCCAGATCAACAGGGCAAGGTTCACAAGAGCCACTAGGACCAAACACCATCACTTCTGTTTTCTTTTCATTAAAATTTAAAAAGTTTAAAGACATCCAAGCTTTGATGTCTTCAAGACACAACAGAAGTGGCCTGATTGAGGAGGCATCTTTCTTTTTTAGTGGCATATAGATCTGACTATCATCGGCGTAACAATGAAAAAAGATCCCATGCTTTCTGAGGATTGATCCTAATGGAAGTAGGTAAAGGGAGAAAAGCAGGGGACCTAAAATGGAGCCCTGTGGAACCCCAAAACACAGAGGAGCAGTGGAGGATTCAGAACCAGCAATGTTCACAGACATGGTTCTGTCTGCCAGATAGGACCTAAACCAGCTCAGTGCAGTACCACAGATACCAACTTGGTGCTGTAAACGTGATATTAAAACGTCATGGTCCACTGTATCAAAGGCAGCGGTTAGGTCGAGCAGGACAAGAACCACATGCTCACCAGAATCATTGGCCATAAGAATGTCATTAAAAACTCTCACTAGAGCCGATTCTGTGCTGTGGCGAGTTTTGAAGCCAGACTGAAAAACCTCCATTATGTTGTGCTCATCCAGAAAACATTTCACCTGTGAATACACAATTTTTTCTAAAATTTTTGAAATAAAAGGCAGCTTGGAGATGGGCCTAAAATTAGCTAAGACAGTTTGGTCTAGGCTGGGCTTTTTAAGCAGGGGCTGCACCACAGCATGTTTAAAACTTATTGGCACAACACCTGAGGACAGACTGCTATTGATAACAGCAAGGATCACCTGCCTGATGCTGGAAAAAACCTCTTTTAAAAGACGAGGGGGGACAAGGTCACGAGGGGAACCTGATGGCTTAATATGGCCGACCACATCCTCTAAAAGGGTCAGAGTCACTGGTTCAAATCTATCGAACACAGCCAGGCAGGGGACCAAGCAGGAGGGGTCAAAAGCAGGGGCTGAAATAAGGGCCCTTGTGGTAACAACCTTATTTATAAAAAACTGCAGGAAGTCATTACAAAGTTCAGTTGAGGCTTCATGGCAGACAGGTTGTGGGACCTTCAGGACAGAGTCAATAGTTTCAAAAAGGACACGCAGGTTGTTGTGATTGGACGTGATAATGTCTGACAAGTGTTGTTTTTTGGCCTCTTTAACAATGTTCTGGTACTGATGTTGACAGTCCTTTAAAATGTGAAAAGAAACCTCCAGTTTATCCTTTTTCCATCTCCGTTCAGCTCTGCGGCACTCCTGTCTGGCTGCAAGAGTTTTTTCATTGAACCAGGGCTCAGATCTGGCTTTAGGTCGCACCAGTTTAAATGGCGCCACAGAGTCCAAAATGGTTTGACAGGAGGCGTCAAACCAGGAGCTCAGCTGGTCGGTGTCAGCAACAGAGTCAGAGGGAGCACAAAGTTGTTCAAAGGCAGCAGAGAACTGACCAGCGGTGGAAGGTTTAAAAACTCTACGTCGCTGGGCAGGAACGTAGTTTTTAACTGGAGCACAGGACAAACCATCCATCCATCCATCCATCTTCTTCCGCTTATCCGGGGTCGGGTCGCGGGGGTAGCAGCCTAAGTAGGGAGGCCCAGACTTCCCTCTCCCCAGCCACTTGGAGCAGTTCCTCCGGGGGAATCCCAAGGCGTTCCCAGGCCAGCCGAGAAACATAGTCCCTCCAGCGCGTCCTGGGTCTTCCTCTGGGTCTCCTCCCGGTGGGACGTGCCCGGAACACCTCACCAGGGAGGCGTCCAGGAGGCATCCTAACCAGATGCCCGAGCCACCTCAACTGGCTCCTCTCGATGTGGAGAAGCAGCGGCTCTACTCCGAGTCCCTCCCGGATGACTGAGCTTCTCACCCTATCTCTAAGGGAGAGTCCAGCCACCCTGCGGAGAAAACTCATTTCAGCCGCTTGTATCCGAGATCTTGTTCTTTCGGTCATAACCCAAAGCTCATGACCATAGATGAGGGTGGGAACGTAGATCGATCGGTAAATTGAGAGCTTTGCCTTTTGACTCAGCTCTCTCTTCACCACGACAGACCGGTACAGCGCCCGCTTCACTGCGGACGCTGCACCTATCCGCCTATCGATCTCACGCTCCAGTTTTCCCTCATTCGTGAACAAGATCCCGAGATACTTAAACTCCTCCACTTGGGGCAGGACCTCCTCCCCGACCCGGAGAGGGCATGCTACCCTTTTCCGGCTCAAGACCATGG
>JBBPBX010077687.1:0-15457 GCA_038048925.1 Garcialebias charrua | reverse complement strand
TGCGGGAACATCATCGTCGGCCAGAACACCATCATCGTCGGCCAGAACACCAATATCGTCGGCCGGAACACCATCATCGTCGGTCGGAACACCATCATCGTTGGCCGGAACACCATCGGCCGGAACACCATCATCGTCGGTCGGAACCAGGATCCCAACAGCAGGGACTTGGTCGGCCGGTCCCGAGTCGTCGATGGCAAGACCACAATCGTTGTTGACCACCGAGACGGTCCCAGGCGTAGGGACGTCGAGCGGCGAGACGTCTGCGTTGTTGAGACCCTCATCGTCTGGACCCTCATCTTCATCAAGCGGCGTGATGTCTGGTACGTTGAGACCCTCGTCGTCGGGACCGTCGTCGAACGGTGAGATATCTGCTACGTTGAGACCCTCGTTGCCGGGACCCTCGTCGTCGTTGAGTGGCGAGATGTCTGCTACGTTGAGACCCTCGTCGTCGGGACCCTTGTCGTCATCGTCGAGCGGCGAGATGTCTGCTACGTTGAGACCCTCGTCGTCGGGACCCTCGTCGTCGTTGAGCGACGAGATGCCTGCTACGTTGAGACCCTCGTCATCAGAACCCTCATTGTGGAGACCCTCATCAACGTCAAGCGGCGAGATGTCTGCTACGTTGAGACCCTCGTCGTCGGGACCCTCATCGTGGGGACCCTCGTCATCGTCGGGTGGCGAGATCCCTTCAGGGTCCTCTGCGGTGATTGCAGTAACAGTAGTCTCAGAAGACCATGGTCCCACTACAGGTTCTGGACAACCTGCAGACTCTGGAACGCCTGAAGTCGCTGACTCTGGAACGCCTGAGGCAGGTCTTCGTCTAGGCGCTGGCACTGGTCTCTGTCTGGGCGCTGGCACTAGTCTCTGTCTGGGCGCTGGCACGGAAACTAGTCTGGGCGCTGGCATGGGGGCCAGGTCTGGTGTAACTGGAGCGAGTTCAGGACCTGCTGAAGTAGGCAAGGCAGCGCCCTCTGCTGATGTAGACAAGGTAGCGCCCTCTGCTGGTGTAGACAGGGTAGCACCCTCTGCTGGTGTAGACAGGGCAGCACCCTCTGCTGATGTAGACAGGGCAACACCTTCTGCTGGTGTAGACAGGGCAGCGCCCTCTGCTGGTGTAGACAGGGTAGCACCCTCTGCTGGTGTAGACAGAGCAGCACCCTTTGCTGGTGTAGACAGGGCAGCACCTCTGCTGGTGTAGGCAGGGCAGGGAACAACAGCATGGACTCACCCCTCAAAGTCTTAACCCAAGTCAGTATTTGTGTGCGACCTGGATCTGGTAGCAAACAGGAATTGGCAATGATTATTTCTTCTGCAAGGGAAAAAGACCTGATTTTATGTTGTGGAGCCACACTACTGAGAGCAGCCTTAAGCAGTCTCTCGATCTGCTAGATAACGAGAGTTGCCTCCTGCATCTGTATAACAGCGACCCCTGGGGTTGATGAATGCTCTGTGCGTTCATCATCAGAGCGGGCGCTCACACACTTCTTCTTCCGTGAAGGTTCTGCTGGAGGAGGCTTCCTTGGGTCCTCAGCTGCGTGTCGTGCAGGATCCCTCTCTGTATGTCCTGCAGACGTGTGAACTGGGACCACATACCCCCCCTTCAGTGAACCTCTCTCCGGGGACGTCACAGGGCACGGGGCCAGGTACCCCTCCCCCAACTAAATCCTCCTCGGCGCTGCTAACAGCAGTGGGAAGTGGGGCAGTAGGCGGGGCGGGCAGAAACCCGGAAACGTTCGACTTCTTCGATCGCCGCTTCCTCCTGCGGCGACGCGGTTCTGGAGCTGGACTGGACCAGAAGCCTTCAGGTCCCGAGTCGTCCTCAGAAACGGACCACAAAGCCAAAGCAGGCGAAGGAGGGCAGAAAAAAAACATTTCGGAGCGGTCGCCTCCGCGTTTCCTCCGCGCTCGCTCCTCCAGCAAAAGAGGAGATGGCAGGATTTCCGGTCCGGATCCGTAACTCCAAACAGGTTCTGTCTGAAACCTGCTGACTCGAATGGCGGCTGCTTCCTTCTGAGCTGTAGCCGTCATTTTCTGCTCACGAGTGACTTGGATCATCTGTCTGCGGGGGGTTCCGGTTATGGTCGGGTCATTTCTGTCACGATCTGGTGCGGTGTTGGTGAACCCGGAGATGCAGACAGGCAGAACACTCGGAGGCACGAGTTGAAAATTAATAAATCATTTAATATGTTGTGAACACAAACTCATAAACAACTAAAACAGGGCAGTACTCACGACTCTTAGAACTAGGTTGTGGCACAAGCATGGACACGACACACCAGGTAAATCGACGAATGACCCGACACTCAAACCCATACCCACACAAACTAATATATGCACCGTAATTACCCAAAACCCAAAACACCTGAGAATGCAGCAGCCCAGGGAACCACAAGGTGTAAGGATGGAGAATGGCCCACCATCCTGACAGTACTGACAATGATTACATTCTTATTCAGCATTCCATTTAAAACGTGACTGAGAAAGGATTGATTGCAAACATTTACCATTGTATTTTTCCTGCTATTAAGAAAAAAATTATAAAAGGTTACAGTACAGTATATTCATCTCTGATATACAGGAACTAAAAACTTATAGTTAAATATAAAATAAATATTTAAATATGTTTTTAAATCATGAAAATATAGCCGAATTCTATGCAAAGCTTTTAGAATTTGATCAATCTTGTTTATAAAATTCTAATCCAATTATTTTAGGTTTTAAAGGCTTAACAACGTTAAAATCGGACGTTTTAACAGTGGGTTTCAGGCTATCACGAGCGGACCGATTTAATGAAAATTTTACGACAAAAACTCCAAATTGTTTCGCTAAACCAAGCGGACAAATCTAACGGCAAAAGATCTGATTTTATATCATCCAAAAATTACGTTTTTTTATCGTAAATGAAAGCCAAGCTAATGCTAACAGACAACCGAAGCTCCGCTCGTCCGTCTAAATCCGTAAATAGATAGTCATACTGTGAAACCGAAGGTTTCAAAATTGTGTTTTCTCTGCAAATAGAAACTGAGAATTCACTTACCGTTTTTAGTAAGTTTTTTTTGTTGTAGATGACGGAGCAACAAGAGGCCTTGTCGTGGTTGAGAACTGAACAGTGTTGCCAGATCTCGTGATAGAAACAAGCGACCAGCCCCAAACAAGCCCCAAACAAGCCCAACTGGCAACCCACCCCATTGTGTAAAACAAATGCCGTTTTAAACAGTATAAACATACATTTGTTATGACATTACATACAAAGAGCAAAATTATGCTAAGCACTTTGAAGAACATATAAACTCTAAAAAAATAAACATACATTTTGCATGTTTATACAAATCCCATTGAGCCTCTGGGACTCATTTACAGGAGAGACCTGAATTTTAAACGAAGAGTGATGAGAACAATTGACAACGACAACAACAGACAATCATAAAGGATGCGCACGAATTGAAAAATAAACTAAAAATTTAACAGCTAACCATGCTAAGTGTGCGCCCTTTCTCCCATTTTTTATTATTTTTCCCCATATTTCCCCCACTTATTGGAGCTCATTTTAGTGTGGGCTTGTCACTCTAGACGAAGAATAAAGAACTATGAATAGCAAGCCCAAATACGCAACTTTACGTTCAAAGCAAGCCCAAGTAACCACAATAAGCGGCTACAGAAAATAACAAGCCCAAAGTAGCTCATAATAATCGGAATTGGCAACTATGCTCACAGACACCTGTTATTATCTGAGGGGAACAGAAAAGTAACATTCATGAAACAAAAACTGTTTTATCTTGATCATCCAGAGAGATTCACTTCATGTTATCAGATTCTGAGTAAGGAGAGTCTGACTGGACGTTGTTACTGGGAGGTGAAGTTGAGAGGAACTGGGTGTTTTATAGCAGTCGCATAAAAGGATGTTGATAAAACACGGAATATATTTGGATTTAATGCAAAATGGGAAGTAGAGAAAGTATTACCGGTATACTGCATTGAATACAATTATTGACAATTTAAACTTATATAATAAGCTTGTTAATTTGAATTAACAACCATAATCAGATCAAAATTAAGTTTAGGCATTTTTGGATAACAAGTCTTAAACAAAATTAGCAGAAATTTATTTTTTAGACTTGCCAGTAAATTCTGTCTTTTAAAAGTTTAACTAAATTGATAAAACTTTGACACTTATAAAGAATAAAAAAGTATTCTTGTCAAATAGAATTTTGACTAGATTGTAAGTTGAAACACTCAGGTTAAATTCATCATTTTCAACGATTTTTAGCATACTTTAAATATATTTTTTTAGATTTAAAAAAGCTGTTTCACAGTTGGGTAGATTTTAAGAGCTGTTTCCTTTTAGGAGTTATATAATGTAGATACCCGTTGATGTTAATAAGATGTTATTAATATCTTTGATTTAAATAGGTTAAAGAAAACACTCTTCCCAATAATAAAAATGCTTTATTAGAAGTAACTTTTCAGCAAGTATAGGTTAAATACGCACAAGAATCCAGCCAACTCCCTAGGGGTAATAAACACATTTTATTGTTAAAACCTAATTTTGATATTGATTTGCATAAATTATGACCATTAAAGGCAAAAAGAGGTCTGGTAAATTTGAAAGGGAATTAGAATAACATCTCGTTCAACCATGCAATGCATAAGCATTGACAGCAGTAATAAGGGTTGTTTTATTCAAACAGATTGGGGTTAGCCCATGCTTTGACTTTTAATAAGTGAAACCACTGAAGAAGTGAGGACTTAACAATTACGATGAATTGACAACATATGAGGGAATCCCACGGTGTTGTTTTAAAATTAAAATTAAAAACAGTACGCAAATAAATCCGAAGAGAGGGCAGATCTTAGAAAACTCAATGAATTGGCTAATTATCATTTATGCTATCAAGGTGGTCCTAGAAAATAGTGCATGATATTTTCTGAAATATAATTGGGCTACAATATTTCTGGTTTCAGGTTAAATTGACAATTTTACTCATACGTAAATTAATGATTTTAGATCTGTTGTACAGATCAGATTAAAAGGATGCCTCTGTCGAAGGATTCAATTTTATGTAAATGAACATTTTAAATTCCACTGTGCAAACCAGAATTACAGTGGTGACTCTATTCAAGGTAAATGCTTATAGAACTTGCTAACACATGATTACTTTTAACCTGGTTTGTTAAGGATTTTTAATTTTTTCTATTTTTTCATTTTTTTTAGAAGCACCCTCACGGTGTTTGTGGAGTGGGAGGAGTAAGTCTGATGGATCTCACAACACTTTGCAGAACACATAGTTAGTAGTACATACATTAAGATAGGACCATGTCAAAAACACATGCAACGTCTGATTTTTTTGAATTACAGCTACTGTGGTTATTGATTGGATCGGATCAGATTTAATATTAATGGCATGTCCAGAACTGGCTCACTATGACTTCACCGAGAACACCATGGCTGGACTCCCAGGCTGCTCTGCTCATAATAAACATTTGAGGGGCTTAAAAACAAAGGCACTGAATGAGGGCGGTGCTGGACGAGCAAAAGACTGTCCACAAAGACTTTCAGCAAAGCAAAGGCAAAGAATTTGTCAAAGAACTGTCAGAACAAGGTCATCAAACACAAATGGCCAGAATATGCGGTCCGGAAGAGAAGGATCCTGGAGGATGAAAAATTTAGCATCCAGAAACAAAAAATCTCACTGGATGCTGGAACAAGAGTGGTCTGAACACGTTCTCCAACAAGACAAAGAAAACAAGTCCTGAAGTCACCCACGCCAACTGTCCAGCAAAAGGTAATGCCCCCATATGGATCTGTGAGGATCTGTCAATGCCCTGGTATCGTGTTTCAAATCTACAGTCTGCTATGATTAATTTTTTTAATGAAACACATATGTTCATGATATGGCCTGCTAGACCAGCAAGGCCACAAAATTTATAGTTTATATTGTACTTATGTGGGTCTGACGACTTATTTTTCCACTTCCTGTAACTCCGTGATGATACAGGGATAATGATCCCTGCTCATAACCCTGATACAAGTTAATGTTTATATATATATATTTTTTTTGCAGATTAAATTTGTGTCTCCACAAACATTTATACAATGTTTTGTGGAGCTGAAGAAAGGATAGCAGATTGTCCTTAACGTAGTGCATTTTGGTTGGTCTGGTTTGCCACAAAGGAATTGGTTAAAACATTTTTAGAACAATTTTTATAGCTTTATGCTTTCAAATCTTAGATTGTTTATACCATACCACTTTATTTTTAGAGCACTTAAACAGACGCAAGGCCAACCAAAGTGCTGTACAATAGAAACAAACAAGCAAAGCAGACAGGAAAACAAAAACAAAAACAAAATATAGATAGAAATAGCAACAGAAACTAACTAAAATGGTGAATGATAGAGATTTTAAACATTTATCATATTAAACTTATTACTCTAATATATTCTGATGAATCATTAACCAGTTTTGCTTCTCCGGAAGTCTTTCTGTATGTAACAAAACTTATCTGAGGAGAACAAACAGTTGTTTCCTGTACACAGAACAAAAACACTGATTAGGCCAGCTCATGTTTAATCATGTTTAATCACAGATAAAGTTCTAACATTACGTTATTGTTTGTTTTGAACACTGCCACGTTTTCCATGTGCTATCTGAGGCTGTCTTCCTGTTGCTCATCATTGTCCTACTTTTTAGAGAATAAAAGCCAAGCACGCACTGACCACTTTGGACTTGCTTCAAACACGTTTGAGCCTGGCTCCAAGCGAGTTTGAAGTGATCTCCCATTTGCAAGTCTGCTTCTTAAAACTTACTCCTGTATTTCTTGTGTGGTTCTTTTTAAGGTAAAGTTAAAGATGATGGAAAACCCCATCATTTATTGGTTCCCTGACCGGGATTTCCTCATATCTGTCCCTCTGTTATTCTCCGGGGTCCGCTACAAGCCCGTGCGCACGGCGGTTCTCAGAGAGTCCAGGTAAGTCTTGGGGGTGGACGTTTACCTCCGCCTGGCCAGCGTTGAAAGGACCATCGAGGGGACAGTTTGACGGAGATCCAGTTGATCACCACACAAATCTGAAAGGAGTGAGTTATAAGAAATATTGCTTAGTATGGCAGAATGTGCTGTTTTGTTTGCTGACGCACGGCATGTAGGTGAATGGTTTGCTTAAAGTACGGCGTGAAGGTACTTAAAATTTGTTTGCTTGGCACGGCGCGAAGGTGCTATAAACTGTTTGCTGATGTCCGACGTGAAGGGACTGTTGGTTTGCTTAAAGTACGGCGTGAAGGTACTTAAAATTTGTTTGCTTGGCACGGCGGAAGGTGCTATAAATTGTTTGCTGACGTACGGCGGTAAGGTACGGAAACTAGTTTCAGGCTGGGTCAAAACATCCAAAACAAGTGAGATTTCTGCCAAACATAGGACATTTTTCTTTTTAGACGCGTCTTGTTGAAGTTGTGTCCGTCTGTTTGCCTCTATGGGGCCTAAAAATATGTGTCGTTGTTGTGCTTCTCTGCGGGCCCCTAAGTTGCGATTTGTACATCTGCCTTCTGTGTGTTCTTAGGAATGTGTGTGCATTTTTTGTTGTGCCTGTCTGCGGGCCTATCTATCTCTGTGTTTATCTTTCTCTCCCTCTGTGTGTGTGTGAAAATATAACTGAGGTATTTTGAGCTGACTTTCTGATCACAAGGTCAACTTTATAAACCTCTATTAAAGAAAAAACTACAAAAAAGCATTATATAAAAATCGCTCCGAGCCTAGAACGTTGCCAGATAAATACTACAACCAGATTTCTGAGAAATTAAATGATTACTAACTTACAAGATGAAACCTGTGCTGACAGCAGGCCCAGCTCGTCCAGGAACATTTTTGGGGCTGGAGGTATCGTCTCCTACAAAGAAAAAACACAGATAATAACACTGATTTAAGCTACTAGCACTCTCCATTTAAAACATGACTAAATGATACACATAAAACGTTAATCGTTGTATTTTTCTGCACTTATGAAGCAATTATAACGGGATAAAATCTCTGAAAACGCATCTGGAAACACTGAAGTCAGCAGGAGCTAACTAGAATTTTTAATTTAAAATAAAATATTTGCATGCACATTTCAAACATACTAATGTAAACGAATGGTTTACTAACGTTTGGCTGATCGATCAATCTCTTTTACAAAATTCTGATCCAAACAGTTTAGGTTTTAAGGCTTAACAAACTAAAACTTTGAACATTTTGCATTGAATTTGGCGTTAGCACAGCTAATGGCTAGCGGGCCGTTTATTAGCACTTTTTAACGATAAAAACTCAAAATTATTTCGCTAAAACCAAGCGGGCATGATCGTATTTCTTGTATTGAATATCTAAAGGCAAAACTATCCGACTTTAATCAGCTAAAATTACTTTTTTGGGTCGACAATTACAGCCCACTGGACGCTAACGTTGCTACGAAACTTCGTCACCCGTCTAAAATCCCTAAATAGGTAGTCATTCTGTAAAATCCAGACGCTTCAAATTTTTGTTTTCGTTGCGAACAAACGCTGAGAAATTTGCTTACCGATTTTAGTAAATATCTTTTAGATGAATGCGGAGAAAAATCCAAGTCTGACGTGTCACCATCACAAGTACGTTGCACTTTGACCCCAGAAAGAGAAAAACGTCAAAACTCCTGTAGAGACCCTTAATGGCCAAAAGAAGGTACTGCAGGATCAAATAGAAATTAAAGCTTTCTATCATTCTTAGTGATTTAATTAAGCAATATAAATAGGCCAAATTAAGTTTAAAATGTTTTTTTTTTAGATTTTAAGAGCTGTTTTCCTTTTAGGAGTTATTTCCATTGTGCAAATCAGGATCTTTTAAAGATAAATGCTATGTCCCAAAATAGAACTGGCTATCATATGATTATTTTTGAACCTGGTTTTTAATATTTACATTGCTATTTTTATTTATTTTTTTCTTCTCAAAGCAGCCTGAGAAGACAGGGGTCTGTGGAACGGGGAGGTGAGTCTGGCTGTGCCCACAGAACACATAACAAGTAGCCTTCACCAAAGCTAGCAACTAAAATAGGACATTACAGCATCTGAGTTTTGTATTTTGAGCCTCTGATTTTTTGGTTGCCGGATACGTGGTGGTCATCCGGTGATCTTGGTGTCATGGTCGAAACTGCGGATTGCTTTTGATAATAAACACTCGCATAGACTCACTTTTAAGACATGAACCACACACACAGCATAACACATGTAGATTAGAACTGACGTGGGTTTGCTGGATTCCCTGCCTCTTTTTCAGACTGTGTCTTAGTAAATTATAACCCATAAACTTAGGTGAAACAGAATACAGTTTCAAAGGGGGGAAGTTGAAGACTGTTCCTAGAAAACTGTTCCTAGAAATAACTAATAATAATAAAAAAGAATAAAACACTAAAAACAATAATGATAAAATAAACAGGATAACAGGATAAACAGGAAAACAGCTCATACAATGATTAGATCATTACATGTAGTTATACAAAAATAACTTCTTAGATTTTTATATCCAAAACAAACAACCAATCAATCATAAGCCTGATGTGTTTAAAGGATCATCTAAGACACATATGTCAAAGTGCCGGCCCGCGGGCCAGATCCGGCCCGTGAAGCAATTATTTATGGCCCTTTGGATGATATTTAATAACTATTAGATCCGGCCCGCAAGCCACAGCCGTCCGCTGGTGTTTTGTACACGGCACGGAGTCGATCAAACTATGGAATGGATTTTCGGAACGGAGTCGTGTCTCATGAACCCAGAGTAATGAGACCCGCCTCAAATTCAGGAAATCCATTCCATAGTTTGCAGCCAGCAGCTCCAACGTGCAGACTCGGTGAGTAACATTTTAGCTAACAGTTAGCCAACTGTTCATCGTAACATGTCCGCTGTGTGGATGTATTTTACACTAAATACCATAAGACAGCAACGTGCAATGTCTGCAGAGCCATAGCGCCACTTTAAACCGCGCTCCAGTTAGTTCAGCGAGACGACACTCTCGCTGAACCGAGCAGCAGGACCCAGCCGCGCGTCCCGGTCTCTGATCATTCAGCCTGTCCCTCATTCGAGCTCCATGTCTTCAGCTGTGTTTTTTTTCTTGTTCAACCGCGTCTACTCCGACCTGATAATCTCGTAGGAGGGACAATACTCCCAGACTGAACAATAAAAACACACAGCTGAAGCAGAGAAGTTGCTGAACTTCATCATAATTAATGACCAACAGCTATCAGCTGTAGAAAATGAAGGATTTCACAGCTTCATACTTGCAGCCAACAGCCAACAATCATAAAAAAGTACAGTATATTAATAAAAAGTCACAAGACAGCTGTATGCCTAATCATTCAACCTTTATTTAGGCAGGTAGCTCTGCTCATGAAGTCACTTCAGCTTGCACAAGTGGCTTCATTATTCATCAGCAGTCAGAGCAGAGATAAACTTTCAGCTACATTTGCACCCCTCCTCTAAAATGGCTAAACGTAAGGTGGACACAGAGAACAGGGGTTTCAAGCCAGGTGGGAGGCAGACTACATGTTCATGGAATCAATCCTGAGGACTTCCTCAGCTCAGAGCCTAACCCCAAACATTGATGAACTTGTACAAAAGATGAGGCACCTCCAAGTATCAGCCTCAGATAAGAGCATCACAGAGCTGTAACAAATTTTCAGTTTTTAATTCAGTTAAATTTTTACATTTGTTTCTACAAGACATGATTTTTCTTTGAAGGAAGTATTGTTTTGGCTGTGTGCCATAGATTTTTGTATTTTATTTTATTGTATTTTATTTATTTATATTTACTTTTCAGTTGAATGGACTCGGGGACAGAGCCATGAGAAAGAATACAACTGATTTGATTTATTTTCTTATTTTCCTATTTGAAAGTGGTGATCAGAAGGATCATAGAGCTGCACAATAATGCATTTTCAGTTTATAATGCATGCACTTTTATTTATGCATTTATCTTGATATTAAGAAACATATATATATATTTTTTAAACAATTTAATTTTTTGCTGTTTGCCTGTTAAAAAATGTTTTCACTTGAAATTACTGACAGATCCATAAGAAAATATTGTTTTATTAATTTAATCCTTAAATAATAGACAGTCTGTTAGGTCTTGGTTCAACAGGCTATGTGAAATCATTTCAATATGAACATTGAACCAGTCCGGCCCTTGGCTTGTAGCAAATTTTTTTTTTTGGCCCTTGGTGTATTTGACTCTGACACCCCTGATCTAAGACAACCACATTAAAAGAAAATGGACACATTGTAATGTTTTAGAAAAAGTAGGATTAATCAGAAGCCTACAAACCACATTGCTTTTGTATATATTGTTTAATAAACAAATATTTATCTTTCTCCTGTTTGAAATGTGTGTTTAACAGATCCAAAAAATGGGGACGCCCTGAAGTGGATCTAATCAAAAGGTTGATTTGAAATGTGGTGGTTCTATAGTTTTAACACGACTGACTCGACTCGACTGGACTTATTTTGGGCACATGAACCACATGTTAAATTGTAAATTCTTTATTCCTACAGCGCTGTATGCTATTTGTACTTTTCTATTTGTTGCACATGTGTTTAAGCTTCTTCCACAGACTATAAAAAAGGTAAAGTATTTTATAAGTAAGTATAAAACGTCTCCAACTACGTAAAACCAACCTCAATTAATGATCATACTAATTAAAACTAACCCCAATCAAAATGAGGGATTACTTATTTTCACTGAAGAATGAAATCATTTGTTGTTATGTATTGTTTGTTGTTGTTGTTTTTGCCATTAAATACAAATGTTTTAGGTGGTAAGAATGGTATTTTATTTTAAGTTTAAAGAAACAATTTTTATTGTAACATTACAGAAATTTGTTTGTTTACAGAAACTGACTTATTACAACCATTACAGTAAGAATACATACTAGCAGTAGAAATTGTCAATCATTAAGTTTACAGATTTAACTCACTAGGAGTTACCCACAGTCAGGCCTTCACCAGCCCACAAATGGGTTATGGGATCAAAAGGCCCTACAGTTTATTTTACAAATTGCAAGTTTTTGGTGTCCAGTTCTTCTCTCAACAGACTACAGATTCCAGTACTCCTCAGGACGAGGTGCCAGTGAATCCCACCAGGTGGTGGAAAGAACATCACACATTGTCTGTCTCGAGACAGTCTTATTTATTTTTTGTGTGCTCATAAAGAGCTATTTTACTGTGTGTTTTATTTCCTACATCTCTAACAAACATTATTTTTCAATACTTTCCCACATCTTCAAAAATATATTATTTTATTTTATTATTTTTATTTGTTTAACACATTTCAAATAGCCTCTTAAAACTTTGAAATAAGTCATAAAATAAGTCAACTACAAAGTTCTCCTCAAAACTTTATTTCTCTCAACCGTCCTTAAAGAGATGATCCAGAGTTAGATGATAGAATGCCACTGGCGGGGGCACCAGGGCGGCGATATGCTTTTCACCTCTAATTTCAATTCGGCCTCGAGGTTTTTCATATCGCTCATAAAATTAAGCAATAATCAGTTTAAATGATAAAACAGGGCAGATATGATAGAGATTTTAAACATTTATCATATTAAACTTATTACTCTAATATATTCTGATGAATCATTAACCAGTTTTGCTTCTCCGGAAGTCTTTCTGTATGTAACAAAACTTATCTGAGGAGAACAAACAGTTGTTTCCTGTACACAGAACAAAAACACTGATTAGGCCAGCTCATGTTTAATCATGTTTAATCACAGATAAAGTTCTAACATTACGTTATTGTTTGTTTTGAACACTGCCATGTTTTCCATGTGCTATCTGAGGCTGTCTTCCTGTTGCTCATCATTGTCCTACTTTTTAGAGAATAAAAGCCAAGCACGCACTGACCACTTTGGACTTGCTTCAAACACGTTTGAGCCTGGCTCCAAGCGAGTTTGAAGTGATCTCCCATTTGCAAGTCTGCTTCTTAAAACTTACTCCTGTATTTCTTGTGTGGTTCTTTTTAAGGTAAAGTTAAAGATGATGGAAAACCCCATCAGTGAAAAGTGTATATTACAGAGAGGATCAAAACAAATCACATCATGTTAAAGGTGAGAGAATAGAAATGGGTTTTTAAAGGACAACACCCACCATGACACTAACAATTCACCATTTTGGACAATTACTGTAATTTATTATTAGGTCTATTTTCATTTTTGCATTTGGGCCAGGCGAGGGTTAAAAAAACAAAAAAAAAACAACCCACTCCCGAATGAATCCGGAAACCTGGCCGAAGAGTCCCGAAGGGTCATGCCTTTTGTTACATCGATCTCCACCCAGAAGGCAGAAGGTAGGAGTGAGTTTCCATGGAGGTTTATGAGAGAGAGTGCGTTAAAACTGCATATTTCCTGCATATTTCCTGGTGCATTTGTGTGTATATGGACCAGCGCTCTGATTTTATTTATTATTTATTTTATAACACCGCTGCGGACCTGTTGCTGCTCTCATTCATTCTGCCCAGAGCGAGCCGCGAGCCGCGCGCGTCTCTGGCTCCTCGTTCTGCTGGTCACCTTTGAAGTTCCTCGTGCCGGTGTAATTTGCTCCCTGGAGTGTATGTATTTGCTCTCGTCAGCCTTGTTGCGGGGAGCAGGGTCGGGAAGCACGCGCGCGGGCAGAGCTCAGCTGCGCGGCTGGCTGCCTTTCTGATCACGGGGCGAGAGAATAAAAAGCCGATGCGGAAATGAATGAATTTGTCGCGATCAAACGAATTAAACTAGTATGTCTAAGTGGATGCTCGCTCAGAATATGATAGACATGAGTGAGCGACAGCAGGATTAATCAACACAGGCAGCTTTAGGGAATATTTAAAAATGCTTCCTTTTTCTTTTCCTCGCTCGCCTGTAACTCCAAGGCGTCACTTTGGTGACGTGAATGCCCAAGTGAATGCCCATATATGGAGAGGGGCAGATTTTCCCGGAGCTGCATGCTAAAATCTGCTATAAATCATGAAATAACACATTTAGTGTTATTTCTCCACAATATAAGTAAACGCTCCTGTATTATTTTTAAATAAACTAATAAATATTAATGGCGATGCAATTTGAAAACATGGTGGGTGTTGGGCTTTAATCAAGACTTAAATACTGTGAGTGAGGGAGCCTGCCTGACACTCAGTGGCAACTCATTCCTATATACATGTCTAAAACCTTTACTCAGACTGTGTTTTTGTAAATTATAACCCATAAAAACATAGGTGGAACAGGAACCAGTTTCAATTAGGGACTTTTGAGTCAGAGTCAGAGTCAGAGTCAGAGTCAGAGAGAATTTATTGTCATTTGCACCGCATGTAGTACATGTGTTGAAAACGAGATTATGTACACAGGGTCCCAGTTACATCCAACAACAAATGCAAGAGAAATACAATAATAACATCTAGGATTAACTAAGAGAGACATCACATCAGCTAGTAATACACTAAGCCCTAATGTAGTAGAAAAACATCATTATAAACAGCAGCACGAACATGAGCAGATGGTCACAGATGAACGCAGCAACAAGAAACAGATCAGTACAGTATCAGTATGATGTGACATTTTGCAGTGTTTATTCTTATTATTTATTTATTCATGAGTCTGACAGCCTCAGGGTAGAAGCTGTTTCTCAGTCTAGTGGTTCTACATTTGATGCTCCTCAACCTCCGTCCCGAGGGGAGTGGTGCAAAGAGTGAGTGTGCTGGGTGAGTGAGGTCTTTCATGATGCAGGTGGCTCTTTTTCTGCATCTGGAGGTGTAAATGTCTGTGATGGTGGGGAGACTGACTCCCACAGACTTCTGTGCAGCCTTCACCACTCTCTGCAGAGCTTTTCTCTCTGCAACTGTGCAGCCTCCATGCCACACGTTGATGCTGGAGCACAGGACGCTCTCCACTGCACACCTGTAGAACGAGGTGAGGACTGGGCTTCTCAGACCGGCTCGTCTCAGCCGTCTGAGGAAGTAGAGTCTCTGATGACCTTTCTTGATCAGGCTGGTGGTGTTATTGCTCCAGCTGAGGTTATCATTCAAGTGTACACCCAGGTATTTGTAGCTGGAGACCACCTCCACCGCAGATCCACCTATATACAGTGGGGTGTGGGTGTGTTTGTTCCTTCTGAAGTCCACAATCATCTCCTTCGTCTTCTTCACATTCATGTGAAGGTTGTTCTCTTTGCACCAGCTCTCCAGATGTTCCACCTCCTGTCTGTAGCTGGATTCATCATTATCTGTGATGCATCCCACCACAGCTGTATCATCTGCAAACTTAACAATATGACAGCCTGGATGTGTGGCTATACAATCATATGTGAGCAGAGTGAACAGAAGAGGGCTCAGCACACATCCCTGAGGAGAGCCAGTGCTGAGGGTGATGGTGGAGGAGGAGAAGTTGTGGATCTTCACGGACTGTGGTCTGTCTGTTAAGAAGTCTAAGACCCA
>JBBPBX010077686.1:0-16809 GCA_038048925.1 Garcialebias charrua | reverse complement strand
TCACTGCAGCTTTCGACACTGTGGACCATAGTATCCTCCTCCACCGTCTTCATGTGGAGGTCGGTCTCTGTGACACTGTCCTGGACTGGTTCAAATCTTTCCTCTCCAATAGGCTGGAATGTGTTAGTCTTGGCAACGCCACGTCCCAGACAGTCTGTGTCTCCTGTGGTGTCCCTCAGGGGTCAGTTCTGGGGCCCCTGCTGTTTTCCCTTTACATGCTGCCTTTAGGTCAAATTATTAATCAGTTCAACATTTCTTTTCACTGTTATGCCGACGATACACAGCTTTACATCAGGACTGGAGCATCCTCATCTTCCACCTTGTCATCTCCATCTTCACTCACTGCCCTCTCTGCCTGCCTGGAGGAAATAAGGGCATGGATGAATCAGAACTTTCTTCAATTAAACTGCTCCAAGACTGAGGCCATACTGATTGGCACCCCTCACCAGGTACAAACATCTACTATAACAACAATTTCCTTTTCTGGACAAGACATCCCCCTCTCCACCTCTGTTACAAATCTTGGAATAAAAATGGACTCTCATCTTACATTTGAAAATCACATTAAGCTTCTGTTTAAAACTTGCTTCTTCCATCTTCGAAACATCTCCAGACTTCGCCCATCCCTAACTTTTTCCGATGCTGAGAAGCTCGTCCATGCTTTTGTCTCCTCCAGGCTCGACTACTGCAACTCCCTGTTTATTGGAATCCCTGGTAAATACCTTCAGAAGCTTCAATATATTCAAAACAGTGCAGCAAGGATTTTGTTGAGAGTTCGTAAATTTGAACATATTACACCCATTCTCCATAACCTTCATTGGCTTCCTGTCGCCTACAGAATTCAGTACAAAACTGCTCTCATTACACATCAATGCTTACACGGAACTTCACCAGATTATCTAAAGGACATTCTTGCACCATACTCATCCACCCGGTCTCTACGGTCACAGAACAGTCATCTACTTCACATTCCGAGAACCAAATTGAGGACCATGGGAGACCAGGCTTTCAGTGTGGCTGCCCCCCACCTGTGGAACTCTCTTCCTGACTGCCTAATGCCTCTTATCAACAGGTCTGGTTCCTGTAAGGTCCCATTGTGGCTAGTTTGGGCCAGTTCCTATGGGACCGGTTTATTTCTGTACCCACTGCACGCTTAGGACCCCTTTAGTGGGCGTGAAGTTCTCCTGCAGTGGGCGGGTAATTCTCCTGCAGTGGGTGGATCATTAATATCAACGCTTCTAACCAGCTGGTGGCGCTAGTGATACATTAAGCTCTTTATTAACCACTAACACACACATTAGAAGAAGAGCTGGAAAAGAACACACAACCAAAGTGGATGAGCTTGTTTCTTTTTTGAACATTCTGCTTTGTCTGTGGCTTTTTCAGCCACAGACAAATGTTCATATACAGTATATATATATATGTGTGTGTGTATATATACACATATATGTATATATATTGTATATACATACATGTGTACACATACAAACATATGCGTGAGTATATATATATATACACACACACGTGTTTATATATATACATACATATGTGTGTATATATACACATATATGTACACATACATACATAATATATACTGTACATACATATATATTTATATATACAGTACATACATATACACATATATATTTATATATACACACATTGATGATGGTGGAGTACACTACTTTGGACAAAACTGAAAGTGGCATGCATCCTAAAAAATCTGCGCCGCTCCATTGTCCCAGTTGATCAACAAGTGTGTTCCAAACTAAAACATTTGTAATATAAACTTAACAATATGTAATCAATCAATTCCAATCAAAATATCAAAGCAACTTTATTTAAATACTGTAAATGTTACATGTCAATAAAATTGTAACAGTTTTAAAAAATGAAAGATTGGTGTTATTTGTAGAAACAGAAAAACATATTACTAAATCTGCAGTTATGTATGAAATATGAACTTAAAATATCATCACTGGAATCTTAACCTGTTGTTCCAAAACATGTAACAATAATTAAAAGTAAAATTTGGCCAATAGCTCAGGTAAAAATGCTGACCTGTAGAACATTTCTACATTTTTCACTGCTTCTGTAAAGAACTCACCATCAGACACAATCCTCTGTGAATAAAGTCATCTGACCCAGAACTAAAGTTCTTTAGTTTGTAGCAGGTCGCTTTTGTAAAAGAGTCCACGAGGCTCAATGAGATTTACCTGACTAAATAAAGGTTGAATGAAAAACACCATGAAGTCACAGTACCCCTGCTCCGTCACAAACTGAGCTTGTATGACATCTGCTGAGTTCATAGGACCTGTTTGTGTTGTCAATGCAGGACTGTTTTTTTTTTTTTACTGAGGCACCGAGGACATCTTTGGCACAATGTGGACAAGGTGCAGGAGAGCAGAGCATCAGGAGAAGCTCTGAGGTCTGTTCGGCTGCAGTTGATGTGTAGTCTGGAGTCACAAGATCAGATCCTGATGCAGCGGTTCAGCGATGGCTTCATATGTCTGGCTGGCTGTTTTCACTGCCCCATCTGACAAACAACACAAAATTATTGTTATAATCTCCTCTAAACATCATTGTCCTTTGCTTTTATCTGTAATTTTCAAAGTTTGGAGTGTTTCTGTCATGGCATACTTGCTTTACAGTGCAGTGACTTGTCCCATCCTTCTCCAAGGACACCCACGGCTAGAGGATCTTTACACAGGAACTGACTGATTAACCTGAAATGATTCACATTACACATTAATACAGGCCTATAGGCCTAAGTGACAAATTTATGGATTTTTCCCCATATTTATAAACCATTTTTGGACTGAGATATGACCGTTTCCATTTATTCTGACTGAACCAAATCAAACCAAAAACAAAAACAGAAGTAACATGTATGGCATGAAGTTGGCGGTTGTATCACGTAATATGAAAACGTGGCTATAATGATAAATTCAAAAAAGTTCAAGACAAAAACAACTGGACTTTATTTATTATACTATGCTTTAGACTATTTTTTTCCTTCCTTGCACTTTTTAGAATTTACCATGTCCTGGATGACTGAGAATCTTCACTCGCTATTATTGACTCAAACGGCCTGCCATATTCCACATTCTGCTCTGCTTCGAACCTTGAAAACAGCTGCCACCTCGGCGAATTTGACCATTAAAGTGCATTTATTAAGCAAATGATAGACTCAGACACACCTCCTCTGCTACAATTTCGAGCTAACAAATATTGTTTATGTGATTTTCTTGTTATATTTCAGAGAAACGAGCCGTTCCGCCATCTTTTTTTTTTTTCCTAAAAGCCTCTCGGCTGTTGCCTGAAGTCAGTCTCTGAAACGGTCTTTCCGCAGTCCAAAAAAGCTAAGAAACAGTTGCATGACTCACTGGAAATATGCTTAAAGTTAGAAAACACTCACCTGCGCAGACACCTCTTGAAAAATCTTTTCATTGCACGTCACTCCATCCAGCTCCCTCTGAATATTTTCATCGGCCAGCAAATACAGAAAAGCCTGAACCTCCGCGTTTGACCACGGTTGTGACATAATTATTAGCCTGTGTTAATTCTCAAAAATGTGCTCCTCCAACTTGTTGTTCTTGATTTTGGCAGCATGGCAGTTTGCATTTCCTGGAAGACTGAATCTTCTTCTTCTTCTTGGCGGATTGCAAACAACGTTCAGGTGCATACCGCCACCTACTGGAGAAGACTGAATCTCCGCCCTCCGACCTAGGACTACGCCCCCTGACCAATCAGTGACCACACTGTGCTGATGTCATAACTGGACCCTAAAGAACCGGACCTTTGTACCTCAGTGAGGCAGGCACCAAAATAGGACCGGTTTCACGTGAACAGGACCCTGTGGGTACACCCCATAACTAGTTGTTAACTAGTTACAAACGAGCCCGAACGAGCGCGAACAGGACCTGTTGATAAGAGGCATAAGAGCTCCACAGTCACTGGTTGACTTTAAGAGTGGCTTGAAGACCTTTCTTTTTAACCAAGCATACTCTGCCTCCTCATGATTCTATCTTTGATCTTAGTTGATACTGTTATTGATTTTACTTGTTTTATTACTTGTTTTTTTTACATTTAATTCTGTTGCACCTTGTAGCCTTTTGAGATTTTCATTAATGAAAAGTGCGTTATAAATTGAATTCATTATTATTATTATCTTAAAAGTGAACACTTTTTTGTCACTTACTTGTTTAACAATAATGAATAGGTCTATTAGAATTTTGAAATCAAAACTTCAGGACCAAACCTGATGCAGTCAGTATCTGTTGACCCATTCCTCTTTATTTATGATTTCCAGTTTTGATCTTTCAAAACTGATGGCTGGAACATCTGGAAAGTCTTCATCACTTCTCTGACAATCTAAAAATATATAAACCATAAGAAAAGGTACAAACAGTTAACAAGTAACAAAAGTCCTACAGATGAAGTTTCACAAACTTTAAAGTTAAAAACTATCACAACAACGTCCCAGCAGCTATTTCCATCCTTTTGGAGCGGCTGCAGCACGACGCCTCCTTTCTATTTAACGTCCACACAATCACATTTTTCTGACACGCTCTCCTTAATGTCAGGTCAACTCTGTTGCAGCTTTTAATAGAATTAGTAAATATTTTAAACAATTTGTTCAAGAAACACAAGTTGTAGGAACTGATTTGAACATCATCAGGTAAATATTCTAATTACAATTAAAAGAACGATTAATGAGCAACATTTAAATTAATTTTACTGATTTATTTTCTATTAGACTTTAACAGTGAGTGTGATAACTGACTGTGTTTTAATAACATGAACGTTAAGATCAGTTGACTTAGATAAATGTGGCTTTTTAAACAAATCAAAACCAATTACATGTAGTAGTTTGAAGGAAATTAAGTTTAATTATTCAGAAAATCTATTTTATAAAAGAAGAGAAAGCTGTAGAAACATTTGATGTTTAATAAATGTAGCAGGTCGACTTCAACTGTTCAAAAACTTTGTAGGTCCATAACAATAGGAACATGTGTCGTCCTTACTCTGGCATGATATGTCTAACTCAAGTTGTTACTAAATCTCTTTCAAAATGATCAGGAAGAAGTTTGAATATTCATTTAGTTTCAGTGAAAAAACATTTATGTGTAATGTACACATGTTCCTGAATAAAACTTGAATAAAATGTGCACTCTGTCCTTCATGGCCATAACAGCAACTAAAATCATTTTAAAACCAGTTCACCATTTATAATTCAGAGTTATACTTTTCTCCTCTGTCTGTTAATAAATACTTACCTAAATGTTCTTGCAGGTTTTGAATTGTCTTCTGTTGAACTTGATCCACCACAAAGACTGTGTGGTTCACAGAGTTTCTGCACAAATCAAAATATGAAACTTTAAATTAAAATGTTCTCAGAGAACAATAAGTACAGTATAATTTTTATACACACTAACCAGAAACCTCCAGTGATTTTGGTCGACATGGACAAATAATACAAAGCTCTTGTAATTCTCAAAATTTAACAGTAAAAAGAAACACTTGATGTTAAAATGATATAAATGTCATTTCTGAAATTAATGTACAATTTTAACTGTTAGTTTTCCAAATGGTTATTGTCACTTAAAAATATTAAACATATAAATTATTTTAAATTAAACATTCCTGTTTTTACTTGAACTATGTTGCATTTCAATGAGACAAACTTTCTTTAGATTATGTAGACAGGGTCCCAGTTACATTCAACAACAAAATGTAAGAGAAAAACAGTAATAACATCTAGGATATGAACTAAGAAAAACATCCAACTAGAAATACACTAAGCCCTAAGAGTAATAGAAAAACATCATTACAAACAGCAGCACAAACATGAGTCTGTATGAGCAGATGGTCACAAATTAACACAGCAACAAGAAAACAGATCAGCATCAGGTGATATTTTGCAGTGTTTATTCTTATTATTTATTTATTCACGAGTCTAACAGCCTCAGGGTAGAAGCTGTTCCTCAGTCTAGTTGTTCTACATTTGATGCTCCTCAACCGCCGTCCTGAGGGGAGTGGGGCAAAGAGTGTGTGTGCTGGGTGAGTGGGGTCTTTCATGATGCAGGTGGCTTTTTACACAAAAAACTTTCTCACACATTACCACTCAAAACAAAGTTTTTAACACTGGACCCTGTGTCGTCAAACGGGTTATTCACTAAACTCTCGGCCATGTGCTCATTCAGTTTGCACTACTGTACTTCTCATATTTGCACTAATGTTTGTATTACATTACTGCCTATAGTCATACTACTGTTTACATTCACTGTTTACATTTATTAATACGGTTTACATTTATTACTACTGTTTTACATTTATTACTACTGTTTACATTTACACTACTTTTATATCTACACTACTGCTGATACATATACAGTATTCTCTGACTAGCCTTATCTAAGGATGCCAAATGTGCCTTATGTGCCTTACTGCATATGCCACTTTGCCTCTATACCAACATCAACTACCTCATACATATACTGTGTACATTAACTCATATGCTGCTGTGCCACTCTTTGCAAATGTCAATGCTAGAACCTTCAGTTTATTTTATAGATATACTTTTTATACTACTATGAAAAAACTCAGGACAGTATTACACTTTTATTATTTCATTTTATGCTTATGTTCATTGGGTGTTTGGTGTTTTAGGGGTGTTTGGTGTTTCAGTGTTGGTGTAAATTTTCATACTTTTATACTACTATGAAAAAACTCAGGACAGTGTTACACTTTTACTATTTTATGCTTATGTTTATTAAATGTTTTAGTGTTTAGATGGTTACTGTTGCACCGAGGGACTGAGAGAAACGCAATTTCAATCCTGTGTATGTCCTGTACATATTGCAGTTCTGACAATAAAGTTGACTTTGACTTTTTTCCTGCATCTCGAAGTGTAAATGTCTGTGATGGTGGGGAGACTGACTCCAACAGACTTCTGTGCAGCCTTCACCACTCTCTGCAAAGCTTTTCTTTCTGCAGCTGTGCAGCCTCCATGCCACACATTGATGCTGGAGCACAGGATGCTCTCCACTGCACACCTGTAGAAGGAGGTGAGGACTGGGCTACTCAGACCAGCTCGTCTCAGCCGTCTGAGGAAGTAGAGTCTCTGATGACCTTTCTTGATCAGGCTGGTGGTGTTGTTGCTCCAGCTGAGGTTATCATTCAAGTGTACACCCAAGTACTTGTAGCTGGAGACCACTTCCACTGCAGATCCACTTATGTTCAGTGGGGTGTGGGTGTGTTTGTTCCTTCTGAAGTCCACAATCATCTCCTTTGTCTTCTTCACATTCATGTGAAGGTTATTCTCTTTGCACCAGCTCTCCAGGTGTTCCACCTCCTGTCTGTAGCTGGACTCATCATTGTTTGTGATGCATCCCACCACATGAAAAACACATTGAAGTTTTTTATTTATTTAACTTACCAACACAAAAAGTTCTTTACTCTTTGGATATGGGGGCGACATTCAAACTTTTAGTGGAAACAGCTGAGCAGGAATGTTGGTCCCATTACAGCTTCCAGTGCTAACATGTGTTTTATGTACCTCGCAAGCGTGACTATCTAATTCATGGTGTTAGCGCGTGCACAACCAAACCGCGTGAGCGCTGACTTTTTGAAGTGGAGGCTGCTGGACCGAAGTATGATATTGAACAATTTTACTAGAAATTACAACCATACCTGTTAGAGAACAAACATGTGGTTGGTGGAGGTCTGACGTGAAGCTCCTGCACAGAAAAACACACACACAGTCACGAGACTAGATTATCCAAGCACGCGACGAGACGTAGCTGCTAACAGCTACACATGCTAACAGCTACAGATGCTAACAGCTACAGATAACAGGTACACATGCTAACAGCTACTCATGCTAACAGTTACACATGCTAAAAGCTACACATGCTAACAGATACAGCTGCTAACAGCTACAGATGCTAACAGATACAGATACTAACAGCTACACATGCTAAAAGCTACACATGCTAACAGATACAACTGCTGACAGCTACAGATGCTAACAGCTACAGATACTAACAACTACACATGTTAACAGCTACAAATGCTAACAGCTACACATGCTAACAAATACAGCTAGTAACAGCTACAGATACTAACAGCTACACATGTTAACAGCTACAGATGTTAACAGCTACACATGCTAACAGATACAGCTGCTAACAGCTACAGATACTAACAGCTACACATGTTAACACCTACAGATGCTAACAGCTACACATGCTAACAGATACAGCTGCTAACTGCTACACATGTTAACAGCTACAGATGTTAACAGCTACACATGCTTACAGATACAGCTGCTAACAGCTACAGATACTAACAGCTACACATGTTAACAGCTACAGATGTTAACAGCTACACATGCTAACAGATACAGCTGCTAACAGCTACAGATACTAACAGCTACACATGTTAACAGCTACAGATACTAATGCCGGGTTCCCTTCAAACGAGTCTTGAGCAACAAAAACGCTCCCGACGCGTGGTATTGGCTGCTTGTCAACATATGTCTGTTCACACCAAACGCGTCTGAAGACGTGCAGTGGGAGGAAGACGTGCAGTGGGAGGAGCGTCTTGGTCCTTTTCCGGTCTGGTTTGTTTTTTTCCGGTCTCTGAAATGGCAGACGTAATCTGAAGAATTGCTTTGTTGTATTTAATCAACAAAGCAGCAGCACGCAAACACCGTATACATAGTTCCCATGTGACGTCACATCTGTGGAATGTCCTGTTTGACCCTCCCACAGGAAGGCAAAGCAGCAGTTGGAGCGCATTCTAATGGATGTCCATTTTTCACGTTGTTTTTTTTTTGTTAATTTCTAATTAATTGCAATGGTTACTTTGTGTTGGGTCAGTGGGTGTTCCAGTCGGGTAGACGTTTGGGCAACGCGCAGGTTTCACTTAATCAAAAAAAAAGTAAACGTGAAGGATTTATCTCATCGGAGAAGCTCACAGCAGCTCCATCGCTCTCTGACTGCTCGGAAGGATCTGCTCTGGAAGACGTGTCCTTTTGGCCGGTAAACAAAATATTCTACATAAATCATTTTGTGAAACTATGTCAGAACAATGTTAGAGTACAACTGTCTGTGTGTTAGAGCTGGGTTTTTTTTTTTTCATTATTTAGCAACACCGTCTTGATGTGGTTAGCTTAGCATCTTGCTAACGCGAAAACCGCCTCCTCACGGTCTCGCCAGTCCTCCGGGACCGGCGGGGAGACCGTCCCAGTGGGGGAAGGAGGACGGGAGCCAAGTCGTGCGGGCGACGCGTCGGTCCCATGGGACATGCCCCCGCGGCCGCGACGGAGCCACGCCGTGCGACCTACCTGAGCTCGCCGCGAGCCTCCGTGCGACGGATGCTAACGAGACATGCTAACTTCCAACACGGTAACACTCAAAGTGCTGGTTCTGGTCCGTGTTCAGCTTGGATTGTTTGTGCTGGCTGTGTGATATTTTAGTTAAACCTTTATTTAGCTGGTTAGATATGATTGAGACAGTTTACACATCTTTTTTGGATTTAAGGCTGTGAAGCTCTGCGCTGTGAAGCCGGTGTGCGCTCCTCATAGTAATTAAATAATTAATGATATCAGAGTAACTAGTTGTCCGATTCGTCTGCCAAGATTTCTTTCTCTCAAACTCATTTAACTCCGACCACTGCCATTTTGCTCTTGTTCCTTGGTGAAGCTAGTAATGTATTTAGCTGTGGTAGCTCGTGTTTTTGTCCGCCATTTCTGCCTTTAGGAGTGGCGAAAAACCCGGTATTGCGCAATACTCCCCACCATGTGGGAGCTATGTATTTTTAATTTTCGTCCATTCTTTTAATACGTCACGCGGTGCCCACCTACTTCCGTCCCGTCGTCGTTGCGTCATCACATAGCAGAGTCTCTCCCGATTGGTTGCTGCTATGAAACGAGCAGCCAAAGTAGGTCAAAGTTCAATTTGTTGAACTCGAGCAACGGTTGCTCTGAACGTGCCGCATGCACGGAAAAAGAACTACCGCACCCTGCCGCGTTGTTCAAACTGCTCAAAACGTGCCGCATGACGCTGCCTTGAAACTGGCTGCCTTGGCCGCTCAAAACGCGTTTGGTGTGTACCCAGCATAACAGCTACATATGCTAACAGCTACACATGCTAACAGATACAGCTGCTAACAGCTACACATACTAACAGCTACAGATACTAACAGCTACAGATGCTAACAGCTACAGATACTAACAGCTACACATGTTAACATCTACAGATGCTAACAGCTACACATGCTAACAGATACAGCTGCTAACAGCTACACATGCTAGCTGGATACAGCTAGATACAGCTGTACTAACAGCTACAGATACTAACAGCTACACATGTTAACAGCTACAGATACTAATGCCGGGTTCCCACCAAACGAGTCTTGAGCAGCAAAAATGCTCCCGACGTGCGGTATTGGCTGCTTGTCAACATATGTCTGTTCACACCGAACGCGTCTGAAGACGTGCAGTGGGAGGAGCGTCTTGGTCCTTTTCCGGTCGGGTTTGTTTTTTTCCGGTCTCTGAAATGGCGGACGTAATCCGAAGAATTTCTTTGTTGTATTTGATCAACAAAGCAGCAGCACGCAAACGCCATATTTTTAATTTTCGTCCATTCTTTTAATACGTCACGCGGTGCCCACCTACTTCCGTCCAGTCGTCGTTGCGTCATCACATAGCATAGTCTCTCCCAATTGGTTGCTGCTACGAAACGAGCAGCCAAAGTAGGTCAAAGTTCAATTTGTTGAACTCGAGCAGTGGCTGCTCTGAACGTGCCGCATGCACGGAAAAAGAACTACCGCACCTTGCCGCGTTGTTCAAACTGCTCAAAACGTGCCGCATGACGCTGCCTTGAAACTGGCTGCCTTGGCCGCTCAAAACGCGTTTGGTGTGTACCCGGCATAACAGCTACATATGCTAACAGCTACACATGCTAACAGATACAGCTGCTAACAGCTACACATACTAACAGCTACAGATACTAACAGCTACACATACTAACAGCTACAGATACTAACAGCTACAGATGCTAACAGCTACAGATACTAACAGCTACAGATACTAACAGCTACACATGTTAACAGCTACACATGCTAACAGATACACATGCTAACAGCTACAGCTACAGATACTAACAGCTACAGCTGCTAACAGCTAAAGATGCTAACAGCTACAGATGCTAACAGCTACAGATGCTAACAGCTACAGATGCTAACAGCTACAGATGCTAACAGCTACAGATACTAACAGCTACAGATGTTAACAGCTATAGATGCTAACAGCTACAGATGCTAACAGCTACACATGCTAACAGCTATACATGCTAACAGCTACAGATGCTAACAGCTACACATGCTAACAGCTTGTTTTATGAAATTTCAGATCAACCCCAAATAATTAATGTTAATGCTTTATGAAATTTCAGATCAACCCCAAATAGTTAATGTTTTAACATCTTTGTCAGTCCGTGAAAGGTGGGCACGCTTACTGGTTTGGAAGAAAACAAACAGACTTAATTAAAAATAATGAATATTTATTAAAGAAGTCTTGTGACAGAAAAAGTAAAAACATACATGTTCAGATACACATACTGTTATTTGCTAGGGTTAAGCATCAATTTTAAACCCCGCCACGAACAACAGCAAAGCCTTCAAGCTTTCACACACACTCAGAAAAAGGCATTGAAATAAAAGATCAGAATCCCTCACCGTTGAATGCAAACGAGGAGGCCGCTTCGTTCAGTGGGAGATGTTCTTCAATGCAAAACCGGGCGTTGATCAAACCCTCGGCAGACCTCGGAAATCCATCCGAGCGCCTCCTTATTTTATACCTTTGAGGTGTGTGAATGTGTATGCGTGGTGCGTGTGCGTGCGTGTCTATAATGACTTCACTCTCATCTTAACACAAACATGTTTTTGTGTGAGTCGGTGCAAGGCACGGGTGAGGGATAACATTTGTTATTTTGACTAGATTGTTACATCTTTTGCCAATAAAGACAAAGTTATATGTGAAAAAGAGTAGGGCCCGTACCTCTTCCACATAATCAGTGTCTTCAAAGCAAAAGCTGCCTCACTAAAAAGTCAGCCTGACACTAAATTGCTGAGCTGTACTCGTCAACATCTCACAAACTTGGCTGTGAGATGCATGTAAACATATTATTTGAACTAAAATGTTTTTTCTCACAAGTGTTGCATTAAGCATTAATTCTTAACTTAAAAATTGATATAGATTTAGTCAGAAAAACATTAATACTTCTTAATCTGTTCATTCCACCCTATGATTTTTTGACTAATTTTGAAAATTTTCCCTGTCACCTCATGGGACATTTCTAAGACAGTGTTACAAACTAATTTAATTATATGATCCTTCCTACAAAACAAAGCACTAAAAACAAAAGTAAGGAGGGATACTGCACATTCTTATTTTATTAGTTTTAAACCATATGTAACCCACTTTATTAGTTTAAACCACTGTAAAAACCTTATGTATAAACCTTCTTCTGTTCAACACATGTGAACACTTTCAAATCAAACAGCCAGACTTACAAACTCAATCACAAGTTTCAGCACCATGGATCGGGTCCGTTCCTTGCGCATCAGAAGTGACCCAAAATCAATGGAGACTGCCAGAAAAAGGCAGAAATTGCCAATTAGTCAATTACCACAAGTGTACAACTCATCCACCCAGAAAAATAAAAATAAAGAACACCTAAGTATTTTCTGAGGACGATTTTACTGTCCAGATAAAACCTATTCCTGTTTGTAGCACATATCTGTATATATGCATGTCATCTCAAATTAATCATCATTTATTTTATTACTTCAGGTAAAATAAAACAAAATAAAAACTCAAAGAACAATAAAAAATGAAAATGTTCCCAAGTCACTTCACGATCGTGCACGGCTCCACCCTCTGGAACAACTCGCACACCTTAAAGGTCGTCGATGCACAAGGTCGTTGCACTGGAACGTTACACGCGCCGGACACCATTGCTCTGCCCACGCCCTGCCCACACTTGTTACCAGCAGGACCGACCTACAGGACATTTGAAGCCGTCCTGTCTGTTCATCTCATGGCAAAGAGCCCCAACTGTCCTCATCAGGACACTTCTCGTTTTTCAGAGGTGTGGTCATCAGCACCCCATCACAGATGAGCACGAACACCCATCCTCAGGTGCGCTGGCAGGCAGCAGCTCTGCAGCAGCGATGAAGAACCCAGCAGACGACACCAGTCGCAGGCGCCTCTCTCAGGAGTTGGTCATCCTCAGGCGCTTTCCTCCCCGTGTCCTCTGCGCGTCCTCAGACAGACAACGACACACCACGACATCAAGCTTAGGAAAAAAGCAAAAGACTGAGATAGAATGACAGAAATTAGTGATCTTTCAAATAAAAGATTCATCCTTTAAACTTTGAGGAGAGAAAGGAGGAAAAAACAAAACTTAAAACCCTAAAACCAACACTTTTTGTACATTTTTCCCCTTCCATCAACTTCTAATATCACCTGTTGACCAATTTGTCACAATACCCTACAAACTGCAAGCTCAAACAACCTACCTCTTCCCCTTCCTTTCTCTGCTTCACTGTTCTGTAGATAAGGCAGGCTGCATGAAAGTGGAAAACAAAACAAAAACTCGACCCTTCCTGGCCCATGAACCACACACTGAAAACTCCTGCTATTTTTCCTCCACTACTCCGTTCTCTGCATCTCTAATTTCACACACGAACCTGCGCGCCTACATCAAACAAGGACTGTCTCCTGACCTCCGCTCAGTCCCCAACCTCCCATTTCTACTCACAGCAGAGGGAACGGAAGCTGCTGCACACACGTGCATTCTCCAAATACACACACCATTCACCCATCCTGTCTCTTTAACACTCCAGCTGACAAATTCAGCAACTACACACACACATTTTTTCTTACTTACAACAAATAAAACACACATTACAGATGAGACACATTCTTCCTCATGCGTTTCTCACTACAACTGACCAACTCAGCTCCCACAATACCCTCGCACAACTGCGTCGCTGCACATTTTTCTTTCTCTTCTCACGCAGCTGTACAGACACACACACACAGAGAAGCGCTTGCTCCTTTTTATTTTTAAACTTCGAAAAATAAATCACCAGTCTTATTAACTTCAACTGATAAAGCTATCAAAATAAATCACCTAACTCATTACAAAAACTCTAACAAGGGTTTTTTTTTTCTCTTAACCCTGGTATTATACTTATGTTTCAGCGAATAAATCACCTATCACCTGACTTCTTCAGGGTTTATTCAAAACTTCTGTTACTGATCTCAAATAAACAACAAGGGTTATACTGTATATCTTTTTTTTCTAACCCCGGCAAAATCTTCTTTCCTTCTGCTCTCACGAAACTACTGATCAAGGGTTTTTACACCCTGGTTCAAATCTTCTGTTACACTTCAGCTCAAAGAATCGGTCAGCAGCTTAAGGCGTCCCAAAAAACCACTGATCCAAACTTATCAGCTCTTCAACAGCGGGAATCTCTCACCCGCTTCCAAAACAACAAGGGAATAACACCTGCTTCCAAGAACACAGTTTCACACTTTAACTTTTTTCCTTCCAAACAGCCAGTGTGTACCCTTTCATCCATCTTTTTAAGCACCTTGGAATGTGCTTTACAAATAAAGATAAGATATCCCATCCTCGCTCGTCGCCAAATGTTTTATGAAATTTCAGATCAACCCCAAATAATTAATGTTAATGCTTTATGAAATTTCAGATCAACCCCAAATAGTTAATGTTTTAACATCTTTGTCAGTCCGTGAAAGGTGGGCACGCTTACTGGTTTGGAAGAAAACAAACAGACTTAATTAAAAATAATGAATATTTATTAAAGAAGTCTTGTGACAGAAAAAGTAAAAACATACATGTTCAGATACACATACTGTTATTTGCTAGGGTTAAAGCTGCAGTATGTAGCTTTTTTTATGAACATGTTTTTTCACTCTGTCACTACCTCCTGACAGACTGATGTTAGCCAGGTAATCTCTGAAAAAAATTTAAAAAAAATATTGTCCCCTTGCTTCTCCAGGTGGTAAATAAGCATTTCTAAAAAGAAAAGGTGACCCGCCATTTTCCAGCCAATAAAAACAGAGTTTGTAACCAGCCAATAAAAACAGAGCTTGAATTTGAATCAGCCAATAAAAACAGAGCTTGAATTTGAAATTCAACAGACCACAAGGGGGCAGAGCCACATATGGCTCTGAGGGGGAGGGATCAGAATGCTTTGCCTGTTGAAAATATTTCTAACTGCTACAGTTCTACAGAAACTGCATACTGAACCTTTAAGCATCAATTTTAAACCCCGCCACGAACAACAGCAAAGCCTTCAAGCTTTCACACACACTCAGAAAAAGGCATTGAAATAAAAGATCAGAATCCCTCACCGTTGAATGCAAACGAGGAGGCCGCTTCGTTCAGTGGGAGATGTTCTTCAATGCAAAACCGGGCGTTGATCAAACCCTCGGCAGACCTCGGAAATCCATCCGAGCGCCTCCTTATTTTATACCTTCGAGGTGTGTGAATGTGTATGCGTGGTGCGTGTGCGTGCGTGTCTATAATGACTTCACTCTCATCTTAACACAAACATGTTTTTGTGTGAGTCGGTGCAAGGCACGGGTGAGGGATAACATTTGTTATTTTGACTAGATTGTTACATCTTTTGCCAAATAAAAAGAGGATTCCTTGTGGTTTAAAAAAAATAGTTTTCTTGTGTTCTTTAATTCTGGAATGAATTAAAAACAAAGAAAAACGTTGTTTTCATTTAAATATACCCTGCAACAGAGGAATGTCGTCTTGTCCCATCATGCATCACGTTCTTCAACTGCTAAAACAGCTAAAAATGAACAGCAAACAAGAATTTAAGCTGTGCAGAACTATTCAGTCTTTCTGTTTTTTATATTTTTTGCAGGTTATATTCTGATTGCGTCCATGTGGATGTAATAATTGTTAATCATGTGTGTTTGGGTGGAAATAATAATTATTTCCCCATCATGAACAGTTTCCAGAATCACCTGTAAGTGTCGCCAAAGGAACAAAAACCACAGAAACGTGCGTACGCCAGCTCTGGAGCTGCCGTGGCGGTGCGCACATTTCCACGTTCAGTTCTGTTTTGATACATACGGAGTTTTGCGTGGATAATGGCGTACACACGGTTTTTGTGCGTACGCACCGTTGATACATGAGGCCCCAGCTTTCTTAAAGTCTTGCTCCCAGGACAAGAATGACAGGCCAAAGATCATCTCCTGAGCGTCTGACATAGAGCTTGTTGAACAAGGCTGAGATCATAGTTTTAATCATTGGTTCAAAATGAATGGGTCGCAGTTACAACGAAGAAAAATATCATAAACACATCAAAAAAAGTTTTGAAAAAAATTGAAAGAGGATCTAGATGAACAAGACTGGAATGATGTGTATGTTGATGATGTGAACAGATCATATGATGAGTTTATGAATATCTTGGAATCTCTGTATGAAAAGAATTGTGTGCAAACAAATTATACAAAGAGAAATATCGTTGACCAACCATGGATGACAAAAGGGTTGAGAAATGCTTGTAAAAAAAAAAGAATTATTTGTATTCATGTTTCTTGAAATTGCGAACTCAGAACGCTGAAGAAAAATATAAAAAGTATAAAAATAAATTAGTAGGGATTATAAGGAAACATAAGAAAGAATATTATAGTAAATTATTAGATAAAAGTAATGGTGATATGAAAGCAACATGGCGAGTAATGAATAG
>JBBPBX010077684.1:0-12142 GCA_038048925.1 Garcialebias charrua | reverse complement strand
TATACTGTATATATATACTGTATATATGTATATATATAGTGTATATATATACTGTATACTGTATATATGTATATATATTGTCACGTTTCACGCCTGTTAGGTTAGATTTAGATTTTAGTCTCACTCTGTACAACACTGCTTGTTGTTTCTGGATTCTGTCCTGTCTCCTGTCTGTAAGTGGGTTTAGGTTTGCCTTCATTTTGGAACCGGTTTGTCCTGTCTCCTGTCTGTATGTGGGTTTAGGTTTGCCTTCATTTTGGAACCGGTTTGTCCTCACTGCTGCGCTGATTAGTTTCAAATCAGCTGCACCTGCTGCTACACCCTTTATAAGTCAGACTCTCACACCAGGTATTTGCCAGATAGTTGAAAACTGTACACAGTGAGTAGTTATCGCGCCCGTTCTGTCCCTCTTCCTGTTTCTTATCCTCGCCTCATTGATTTCCTGGTTCTGACGTCTTGCCTGCCTGTTCACCTGCCTCTGCCTTCTCCCTCTTGGACTGACGTTTGCTGGATTCGTTCGTTACTGACCCTGGATCGCCTCACTTTGTCTCATCGCCTGTCCCCATCGGTTCATCTGCTCTTCTGCTTCCCGGTGTTCGCCTGCTGGATTACGTCACGGACCCCTCGCTGCGACCGGCTGCATTCCTTCACAGGCAACAGCCCCACTCGCAGCGGACCTGATCAGCTGGAGTTCCTCCCTGCTCTGAAACCCCATCCATCTGTGAGACGGTTAGTGGCTATTTCTCATTGACTGTTAAGTTTCATTTCACCATCAGACCACTAACCGTTCTCCTCCATCCTACAGACTGCTCCAGCCAGAGGGTCCCTGATCGACACCAGAGCCAATCAGAGCAGAAAAATAAAAACTTGATTATTGTCTAATTTTGTGGTGATTTTGGTCCGGTCATTTGGGGTTCGTAACAGAACTATCTGGCCAAAATTATGGACCACTCACCTTCTGATGACTGGCGCTCTGGTGTCGAAGGGGCTATTTCCAAGTTAGAATCAGGCATGAATGACATAGTTCATATGTTAAAAGAAATGGCGCCCCAAACTCCCCAGTTGGACACAGGTGCTGTCAGACTACCATCAGAACCTACCCGGGAGCCCAAGTTAACCCCACCTGAACTGTTTTCTGGAGATCCCGACCAGTGCCGCCCGTTTATCACCCAGTGTGAGATCCATTTTCAGCTCCAACCATCCTGTTTCACCTCGGAGAGGTCTAAGGTGGCATACGCGATCTCCCTCCTCTCTGGCAAAGCCAAGAGGTGGGGAACCACCGAATGGCAACGGGATTCACGTTTTTGCTATGTTTTTCAGAATTTTGCCAAGGAACTGTGCAGAGTCTTTGATCCCGTTCTCCCTGAGCGTGAGGCAGCCAGACGCCTTTTCTCCATCACTCAAGGTAACCGTCGAGTTACAGAATATATCATTGACTTTCATTCTACCGCTGCAGGCAGCCACTGGAACGAGGAGGCACTCACAGATGCCTTTTTTCGTGGACTTAATGACAACATTAAGGATGGACTGGCACTAAAACGTTACCCTGAGTCACTTCAGGACCTCGAGGAGTTAGCCACCAGGGTGGACCTCCGTTTGGCTGAACGCTCGAGGGATCGGGGTTCACGCCGCTCACCAGTTACCAAGTTTGTGGACGAAGTCCGGCAGCCTGTTCACGCTCTGAACCTGCCTCCCAGAACTGCACCTCTCAACACGGAGGAACCCATGCAACTGGGCCGCAGCCGACTCTCTCCTGCTGAGCGTGAGAGAAGACGCAAAGGCAACCTCTGTTTTTACTGTGGTGGTGCTGGACACGTCGCCTCCTCCTGTCCGGTAAAAGGACCTGCTCAGTGAACGCGAGGGGATGTTTACTGAGCAGGACTCAAGAGTCTGAACTCCTCTCACCATTTGCCCTGAATGCAGAACTCATTGTCCCGGGTAAGTCACCCACCTCCATTAAAGTGTTCATTGACTCCGGGGCTGATACTGAATTCATTGACTATGGGTTTGCAGTTGGGTCAGGGATTAAGATGCTTAATTCCCCTAAAAAACATTCTGTGGTGGCCCTGGATGGTCACCCACTAAACACTTCGTCTCAGGTCACTGAACCTGTCACATTACATGTGGGGGGTAATCACAAAGAAACAATAAACTTTTTGGTAATCAACTCCCCTAACTCACCGATAATATTGGGTGCCACCTGGCTGAAAAAACACAACCCTCATTTTGACTGGAGAGGCGGGGAGATTTTAGGCTGGTCTGAGGAATGTTTGTCCTCCTGCCTCATGGACGCTATGCTGTCTAAAGACTCTGTGACTGTTTCTGAGGATTATTATCCTGATCTCTCTAAGGTTCCCATCGAATATCATGACCTCAAAGAAGTGTTTAATAAGTCCAGAGCCACCGCCCTGCCTCCTCATCGTCCTTATGACTGCCCTATAGACTTACTTCCCGGCTCCACTCCCCCTAGGGGCGCTCTCTACTCTCTTTCTGCCCCAGAACAAGCGACCATGAGGGACTACATCAGGGAGTCTCTCCAGGCGGGCATCATTCGGCCATCTGTCTCTCCAGCTGGGGCAGGATTCTTTTTTGTTAGTAAAAAGGATGGATCACTCCGTCCCTGTATTGATTACAGAGGACTCAATAAGATTACTGTTAAGAACAGATACCCTCTACCGCTCATGAACTCTGCTTTTGACCTTCTTCAAGGTGCCAACCTGTTCACCAAGTTAGATTTACGCAATGCATATCATCTTGTCCGCATTCGTGAGGGGGATGAGTGGAAGACCGCTTTCAACACCCCCACCGGCCATTATGAGTACCTGGTCATGCCTTTTGGGCTAACCAATGCCCCCGCCGTGTTTCAGAATTTGGTGAATGACATTTTGAGAGACATGATTAATCGGTTTGTTTTTGTTTATTTAGACGACATTTTAATTTTTTCAAAAGACCTTGCCACACATCGACAACAGGTACGGGCCGTTCTCACTCGGCTACTACAGAACGGTCTCTATGTCAAAGCAGAAAAATGTGACTTTCATGTTTCCACCACCTCATTCTTAGGTTTTGTTATTTCTCCTAATAAGATGGAGATGGACCAAAGCAAGATCACAGCTGTCTTGGACTGGCCTATCCCCAGAGACCGCAAACAGCTCCAACGGTTTCTGGGGTTTGCTAACTTTTATAGGCGTTTTATCAAGGGTTACAGTCAGATCTCCAAACCCCTTCATACACTCACGTCTACTAAAACACGTTTTATTTGGACACCTGTCGCCGATAAGGCTTTTTCCACTCTCAAATCCTTGTTCTCTTCCGCTCCCGTCCTCCAGGCCCCCAACCCTGATGAACCTTTTATTGTGGAGGTTGACGCCTCTAGTACAGGGGTGGGGGCTATCCTCAGCCAACGTAGCCAGGAGGGTCGTCTTCACCCTTGTGCTTTCTTCTCTAGGAGTCTCTCATCAGCTGAACGAAACTATGACGTAGGCGATCGGGAGCTTTTAGCGGTCAAACTTGCTCTGGAGGAGTGGCGCCACTGGCTGGAGGGCTCAAGGTTTCCTTTCCTAGTGTGGACTGACCACAAGAACCTGGAGTATCTCCAGTCAGCTCGCCGTTTAAACCCTCGCCAGGCCAGGTGGGCACTCTTTTTCTCCCGGTTTAATTTCACCCTGTCCTATCGCCCGGGCGAGAAAAACGTTAAACCTGACGCTCTATCTCGCATTTCTGAGGGCGACTCTCCTTCCCTTATGGTTGAGGAGGACTTCATCCTCCCAAAGTCTACCCGTCTAGCTACTACCCGTTTAGAAACCGACCTGAGACGTCTCAACCAGTCACTTCCTCCACCTCCTGAATGTCCGAGGGATCGTCTTTTTGTCCCACCTGATTGGGTCAGGAAGGTGTTGGAGTTCAGTCATAGCTCTCGTCTCTTCTGTCACCCGGGCCTAACCAAGACCCTTGCTTTGGTCCGGTCCCTGTTCTGGTGGCAGACCTTGTCCAAGGACGTTAATACCTTTGTACGCTCTTGTCCTACCTGTTCCCAATCCAAGGCCTCTAGGCGTCCCCCCTCTGGACTTCTTCGTCCTCTTCCCTGTCCTTCTCGTCCCTGGTCCCACATTGGTATGGACTTTGTCACTGGTCTCCCCGACTCTGAAGGCTACACGGTCATTCTCACCGTTGTAGATCGTTTCTCCAAGATGACTCATCTTGTACCCCTTAAGAAACTGCCATCTTCTAAGGACTTGGCCCACATCATGGCCCGAGAAGTTTTCAGACTTCACGGACTCCCTCTTAATATTGTTTCTGACAGGGGCCCTCAGTTTGTCTCTCTCTTCTGGAGGGAGTTCTGTAGTCTGCTTGGGATTTCCGTCAGTCTCTCTTCTGGCTTCCACCCTGAGACTGACGGCCAGGCTGAGAGGGCCAACCAGGAGGTGGAGGGTAAGCTTAGACTCCTTTGCCAGCAGGACCCTGAAAAGTGGTCCTCCGCTCTCCCCTGGGTGGAACATGCCATTAACTCTCTCCCTTCCTCAGCCACTGGTCTTTCCCCTTTTTATGTTGTGTTTGGTTATCAACCCCCTGTCTTTTCTGTTCAGGAACGTGACGCTGCTGTTCCTTCTGCCCATTTAGCGGCCCTCAGGTGCCAGAGGGTCTGGAGGAGAGCCAGACGGGCCTTGCTCAAAACTACGGCGGTCTATACAAGAAAAGCTGACCGCCGCAGGACCCCTCAACCCGACTACAAGGTGGGTCAGAAGGTCTGGCTCTCCACCAGGAATCTTCCCCTCAAGGCACAGTCCCGTAAGCTTGCTCCCCGTTTTATTGGTCCTTTCCCAATTTCCAAAGTCATCAACCCCGTTTGTGTTCGTGTCTCCCTGCCCAAGTCCTTCCGTGTCCACCCCACGTTTCATGTTTCCTGTGTCAAGCCCGTGGTGACTTCTGGTTTTCACCCCCCTGTTCGGTCCCCTCCTCCTGCCCGCCTTATCGACGGGTCCCCCGCCTATACTGTCCGTCGCCTCCTCCGTTCTAGACGGAGGGGCCGCGGCCTCCAGTACCTGGTTGACTGGGAGGGGTACGGCCCGGAGGAGCGTTCCTGGGTTCCCTCCCGCCATGTTTTGGACAGGTCCCTCATCACTGACTTCCATAGGCTCCATCCGGACCAACCGGGTGGGACGCCTGGAGGCGTCCCTTGAGGTGGGGATATGTCACGTTTCACGCCTGTTAGGTTAGATTTAGATTTTAGTCTCACTCTGTACAACACTGCTTGTTGTTTCTGGATTCTGTCCTGTCTCCTGTCTGTAAGTGGGTTTAGGTTTGCCTTCATTTTGGAACCGGTTTGTCCTGTCTCCTGTCTGTATGTGGGTTTAGGTTTGCCTTCATTTTGGAACCGGTTTGTCCTCACTGCTGCGCTGATTAGTTTCAAATCAGTTGCACCTGCTGCTATCCATCCATCCATCCATTTTCTTCCGCTTATCCGGGGTCGGGTCGCGGGGGTAGCAGCCTAAGTAGGGAGGCCCAGACTTCCCTCTCCCCAGCCACTTGGAGCAGCTCCTCTGGGGGAATCCCAAGGCGTTCCCAGGCCAGCCGAGAAACATAGTCCCTCCAGCGTATCCTGGGTCTTCCTCTGGGTCTCCTCCCGGTGGGACATGCCCGGAACACCTCACCAGGGAGGCGTCCAGGAGGCATCCTAACCAGATGCCCGAGCCACCTCAACTGGCTCCTCTCGATGTGGAGAAGCAGCGGCTCTACTCCGAGTCCCTCCCGGATGACTGAGCTTCTCACCCTATCTCTAAGGGAGAGTCCAGCCACCCTGCGGAGAAAACTCATTTCAGCCGCTTGTATCCGAGATCTTGTTCTTTCGGTCATAACCCAAAGCTCATGACCATAGATGAGGGTGGGAACGTAGATCGATCGGTAAATTGAGAGCTTTGCCTTTTGACTCAGCTCTCTCTTCACCACGACAGACCGGTACAGCGCCCGCTTCACTGCGGACGCTGCACCTATCCGCCTATCGATCTCACGCTCCAGTTTTCCCTCATTCGTGAACAAGATCCCGAGATACTTAAACTCCTCCACTTGGGGCAGGACCTCCTCCCCGACCCGGAGAGGGCACGCTACCCTTTTCCGGCTCAAGACCATGGCCTCGGATTTGGAGGAACTGATCCTCATCCCGGCCGCATCGCATTCAGCTGCAAACCGCTCCAGTGAAAGCTGTAGATCACGAGCTGATGAAGCCAATAGGACCACATCATCTGCAAAAAACAGAGAAGCGATTCTAAGGCCACCAAAACGGATCCTCTCAACACCTTGGCTGCGCCTAGAAATTCTGTCCATAAAAGTTATAAACAGAATCGGTGACAAAGGGCAACCTTGGCGGAGTCCAACTCTCACCGGAAACGAGCCTGACTTACTGCCGGCAATGCGGACCAAGCTCTGACACCGGTCGTACAGGGACCTAACAGCCCATATCAATGGGCCTGGTACCCCATACTCCCGGAGTACCCCACAGAACCCCCCGAGGGACGCGGTCGAATGCCTTTTCCAAGTCTACAAAGCACATGTAAACTGGTTGGGCAAACTCCCACGCACCCTCCAGGACCCTGTTGAGGGTGTAGAGCTGGTCTAGTGTTCCACGACCAGGACGAAAACCACACTGCTCCTCCTGAATCCGAGGTTCGACTATCCGACGGACCCTCCTCTCCAGAACCCCTGAATAGACCTTACCAGGGAGGCTTAAGAGTGTGATCCCTCTATAGTTGGAACACACCCTACGGTCCCCCTTTTTGAATAGGGGAACCACCACCCCAGTCTGCCAATCCAAGGGAACTGCCCCCGATGTCCACGCGATATTGCAGAGTCGCGTAAGCCAACACAACCCCACAACATCCAGAGCCCTAAGGAACTCAGGACGAATCTCATCCACCCCCGGAGCCTTGCCACCGCGGAGCTTTTTAACCACCTCGGCGACCTCCGCACCAGAGATTGGAGAGCCCGATCCAAAGTCCCCAGGCTCCGCTTCCTCAGTGGAAGACGTGCCAGTAGGATTGAGGAGGTCTTCGAAGTATTCCGCCCACCGACTCACAACATCCCGAGTTGAGGTCAACAGCACGCCATCCCCACCATAAATGGTGTTGGTCGCGTACCGCTTTCCCCCCCTGAGACGCCGGATGGTGGACCAGAATCGCCTCGAAGCCGTACGGAAGTCATTCTCCATGGCCTCTCCGAACTCCTCCCACGCCCGAGTTTTTGCCTCAGCAACCACCCGAGCCGCATGCCGCTTGGACTGCCGGTACCTATCTGCTGCTTCCGGGGTCCCACAGGCCAAAAAGGCCCAATAGGACTCCTTCTTCAGCTTGACAGCATCCCTCACCGCCGGTGTCCACCACCGGGTTCGAGGGTTGCCACCACGACAGGCACCAACAACCTTGCGGCCACAACTCCGATAAGCTGCCTCGACAATAGAGGCGCGAAACATGGTCCACTCGGGCTCAATGTCCCCCGCCTCCCTCGGAACGTGTTCAAAGCTCTCCCGGAGGTGGGAGTTAAAGCTCCGTCTTACGGGAGACTCTGCCAGACGTTCCCAGCAGACCCTCACAATACGTTTGGGTCTGCCAGGTCTGACCGGCATCCTCCCCCACCATCGGAGCCAACTCACCACCAGGTAGTGGTCAGTTGACAGCTCCGCCCCTCTCTTCACCCGAGTGTCCAGGACATGCGGCCGCAGATCAGATGAGACGACAACAAAGTCGATCATTGAACTACGACCTAGGGTGTCCTGGTGCCAAGAGCACATATGGACACCCTTATGCCTGAACATGGTGTTCGTTATGGACAATCCATGACGAGCACAGAAGTCCAACAACAGAACACCACTCGGGTTCAGATCAGGGGGGCCGTTCCTCCCAACCACACCCCTCCAGGTCTCACTGTCATTGCCCACGTGAGCGTTGAAGTCCCCCAGCAGAACAAGGGAGTCCCCAGGAGGCGCACCCTCCAATACCCCCTCCAAGGACTCCAAAAAGGGTGGGTAATCTGCGCTGCCGTTCGGCGCATAGGCACAAACAACAGTCAGAGCCCGTCCCCCCACACGTAGGCGAAGGGAGGCTACCCTCTCGTTCACCGGGGTGAACCCCAACGTACAGGCACCGAGATGGGGGGCAACAAGTATGCCCACTCCTGCTCGGCGCCTCTCACCAGGGGCAACTCCAGAGTGGAAGAGTGTCCAACCCCTCTCAAGGAAACTGGTTCCAGAGCCAGAGCCATGCGTTGAGGTGAGTCCGACTATTTCTAGCCGGAACCTCTCAACCTCACACACTAGCTCAGGCTCCTTCCCCACCAGAGAGGTGACATTCCATGTCCCAATGGCCAGCTTCTGTAGCCGAGGATCAGACCGCCAGGGTCCCCGCCCTCGGCCACCACCCATTCCACAATGCACCCGACCCCTTTGGCCCCTCCCACAGGTGGTGAGCCTATGGGAAGGGGGACCCACGTCTCCTCTTCGGGCTGTGCCCGGCCGAGCTCCATGGGTGAAAGCCCGGCCACCAGGCGCTCGCCAACGTGCCCCTCCTCCGGGCCTGGCTCCAGAGTGGGGCCCCGGTGACCCGCGTCCGGGCGAGGGAACATTGTTTCCATTTATATTACTCATCATAAGGGGTCTTGTGGGCTGCGCTTTGTCTCGTCCCTCACCTAGGACCTGTCTGCCTTGGGTGACCCTACTAGGGGCATAAAGCCCCTGACAGCATAGCTCCTAGGATCATTGGGACACTCAAACCCCTCCACCACGGTAAGGTGGCAGCCCAGGGAGGGGCTGCCACCTGCTGCTACACCCTTTATAAGTCAGACTCTCACACCAGGTATTTGCCAGATAGTTGAAAACTGTACACAGTGAGTAGTTATCGCGCCCGTTCTGTCCCTCTTCCTGTTTCTTATCCTCGCCTCATTGATTTCCTGGTTCTGACGTCTTGCCTGCCTGTTCACCTGCCTCTGCCTTCTCCCTCTTGGACTGACGTTTGCTGGATTCGTTCGTTACTGACCCTGGATCGCCTCACTTTGTCTCATCGCCTGTCCCCATCGGTTCATCTGCTCTTCTGCTTCCCGGTGTTCGCCTGCTGGATTACGTCACGGACCCCTCGCTGCGACCGGCTGCATTCCTTCACAGGCAACAGCCCCACTCGCAGCGGACCTGATCAGCTGGAGTTCCTCCCTGCTCTGAAACCCCATCCATCTGTGAGACGGTTAGTGGCTATTTCTCATTGACTGTTAAGTTTCATTTCACCATCAGACCACTAACCGTTCTCCTCCATCCTACAGACTGCTCCAGCCAGAGGGTCCCTGATCAACACCAGAGCCAATCAGAGCAGAAAATAAAAACTTGATTATTGTCTAATGTTGTGGTGATTTTGGTCCGGTCATTTGGGGTTCGTAACAGAAAAGGTGTTTAACTTGACTTAATCCATTTCTTTCCCAAATTTTAAAGGCAGAGTCGGACATAGAAGGTGGGAACATATGATTAGAGCAGATAGGAGTTTTAATTGACATAAAATGTAGCCCGAATCTTTTCCTGCACTGTATCCAAATTCTCAGGGAGTTATAAAGCAGAGGGTTGCATTTATAGGTACATATTTCTAAAGGGAGAGCGGAGGTCAATAACGCAGGTAAGCTGGTCTTGCCACAATTGGACGACTCAATCTGAAGCCAAGACGGGGTTTCTGTAGGAAAGTCACTAATCCAATATAGCATGTTTCGTATATTTGCTGCCCAGTAATAAGACTGGAAATTTGGCAACGCCAATCCGCCCACAGGCCTAGGTCTCTGCATAAAATCCTGCCGTATTCTGGGGGATTTACTATTCCAAATAAACGCAGAAATATGTTTATTTAGTGTCACAAAATATTTCTTTGGGATATAACATGGGATGCATTGAAATAAATAAAGGAACTTGGGCAATATGTTCATTTTTATAGAATTGACACGGCCTATTAATGATAGTGGCAAATTATTCCACCTTTGAAGGTCTAATTTAGTATTTTCAAAGAGTGGTGTAAAGTTCTTTCTAAAGAGATCCTTATATTTGCGAGTGACCTTGATCCCCAGGTAAGTCACGTAATCTAATTTAACTTTGAAAGGAAAGTTTGTAAATGAAATCTTCCTAGCTTTAGAGTTTATACTAAGTAATTCACTTTTATGCAAATTTAACTTGTAACCCGAAATAGTGCCAAATTGTTCAAATATAGCAAGAGCATGGGGAAGAGAGCACAATGGGTCTGAGAGATACAGCAGAAGGTCATCAGCATATAGGGATATTTTGTGCTCCTGGTCCGCTCTGTAAATACCTTTAATATTATTTTCTGCTCGCAACTTAATTGCCAACGGTTCAATTGCTAACGCAAATAAAAGAGGGGACAAAGGACACCCCTGTCTTGTCCCACGGTGGAGTGGGAAGAAACAAGAATATAATGAATTTGTTCTAACACGTGCCATAGGCGAGGAATAAAGCACCTGAACCCAAGAAATGAATTTAGGGCCAAACCCAAATTTATTTAATATGTAAAACAGATAATCCCACTCCACCCGGTCGAAGGCCTTTTCAGCATCAAGTGATAAAGCGACTTCTGGGGTTGCAGTTGACTCCGTGTGTAATATGTTAAAAAATCTACGTAAGTTGAAAAAGCCATGCCTCCCTTTTACAAATCCTGTTTGATCAGATGAAATAATATGAGGTAAACATCGTTCTAGTCTGAGAGCCAGGATTTTAGACAATATTTTAAGGTCCACATTTAACAACGAAATAGGACGGTATGATGAACACTCGAGTGGATCCTTATTTGGCTTCAATAATAAAGAAATAGTAGCTTGACGAAGCGTTGGGGGAAGACATTGCGAGTTAAATGATTCAATAAACATTTCTCTTAACAACGGAGATAAACTATCTTTAAAGGTCTTGAAAAATTCAGCGGGATAGCCATCTGGTCCTGGTGATTTTGCATTCTGCATTGAGTTAATTGCTAATTTAATTTCTTCTACAGTAATCGGTTCCTCCAGTTGATCCCTAAATGTAGAGTCTAAAGTTGTAATTGTCATCTTTTCAAAAAAATTATCAAACAATCCAGGCCTTTGTGAAGATTCTGATTTATAAAGGCTAGAGTAAAATATTTTAAAACTCTCATTTATTTTTTGTGGATCCGTAGTGACCTGTCCAGATTGGGTTTTAATTTCAGGAATCAAATGTGCAGTTTCGGATCTACGGAGCTGATGTGCCAAAATCTTAGACGTTTTGTCCCCATGCTCATACCACATTCCTCTAGTCCTAAGAATCATACGTTCAGACTGTTCGGTGGAAATTAAATTGAACTCTGTTTGCAAATTTAATCTTTGTTTGTACAATTCTGGAGATGGGGTTATAGAGTGTTGTTTGTCTAGTTGTGAGATCAGATCCGTCAGTTCAGTTAGACGTTTTAACTTTTGTTTCTTATTATGTGAGCAGTAGGAAATAATGTGACCACGTAAAAATGCTTTCAAGCTTTCCCAAACTGTACTAAAAGTTATACCAGGTGAAATGTTCATTTCTAAGAAAAAGTCAATTTGTTCAGAAATATATTGTACAAATTCTTTATCTGACAATAAGAGAGGATTGAGTCGCCAAGAATATACAGAACGTTTGTCTGGAAAACTAAGTTCTAAAACAAGCGGGCTATGATCAGAGATAACTATACTATCATATCTACACGTCTTAATATTAGGAAGTAATTTTTTATCCACAAAAAAATAATCTATACGTGAATACGTTTGATGAACTGCAGAAAAAAAGGAATATTGTCGGGTATATGGGTTTAAATATCGCCACACATCTACAGCACCGTAATTCCGTAAAAATGACTGTAAAACCATGGAAGATTTTGGGAGTGAAGAGTTTTTGGTCGAGGAACGGTCCAGCACTGAATCCATGACCGTATTCATGTCTCCTCCGATTATTAGTTGGTGAGTATTAATTAGAGGAAGGGAGTGAATCAGGTTATTGAAGAATTTAGGGTCGTCAAAATTAGGGGCGTATATGTTTGCTAAAATAATAGGAGTATTATAAAGTGACCCAGTCACAATAACGTAACGGCCATTGGAGTCGGTCATTATATCCGATACTATAAATGGAGTGTTTTTA
>JBBPBX010077683.1:0-16809 GCA_038048925.1 Garcialebias charrua | reverse complement strand
CTGATGTAGACAGACTACTAATGACAGCAGCACAAACACACGTGTAGTCTGTTGTTGTGACCGCTGATTCCTTTGAGGTCAAAGACCCGAGTCTAGAACAACGTTTAATTCAATAAACCCTGTGCCTCCAGAAAAAGCATTGCCGTGTGGACTCGGGCCTCAGGACGGACCAAACAGAAAACAGTTTGACGAGATCTTGTGGACAACTTACTGTGGAGTGAGTCTTTTCTCGTCAGCTCGCCGTCAGCCCGTAGCGTCGGACCCACAACCAAAGATTGGCAACTTTTATACAGTTTTTATTTTTACATCTCCACAAAATGAGGAAGGTCTTTGACCACATTGAAATGTACACTTGCCCGTTTCACCCTGTCCACGTGTCGACTCCATGTTTCACTGATTTCAACACTGATACCAAACCAACCGTCAGGAGGAGGATGTCGACATGACCAGATGTTACTTAGAAGGTTTACTAATTATTTAACTGTTGTAGTCATGTTAGAAAAACTCAAGATTCACAGTATTGAAAATGAAAGTCTGTCTGTCCATCCATCCATCCATCCATCCATCCATCCATCCATCATCTTCTGCTTGTTCTGAAGTCAGGTCCCGGGGGCAGCATCTTGAGCAGGGAGGTCCAGACATCTCTTTCCACAGCCTCTTCCAGCTCTTCTCGGAGGACTCCAAGAAGTTCCCAGTCTCTCCAACCTGTCCTGCGTCTCCTCCTAGTCAGCCATGCCCAAAGCACCTCTCTAGGGAGGCGCCCAGGAAGAGTCCTTACCAGATACCCGAACCACCTCAACTTGCTCCTCTCAATGTGGAGGAGCAGTGGTTCTCCTCTGAGTCTCTCCTGATAACTGAACTTCTCACCCTGTCTCTGAGGGGGAGTTCAGCTACTCTGCAGAGGAAACTCATTTCAACCTCCTGTATCCATGATCTCATTCTTTCAGTCTCTACCAGAGTTCATGACCAGAGGAGAGGGGAGGAACGTAGACTGACCAGTAAACAGAGAACTTTTACTTACAGCTCAGCTCCCTCTTCACTACAACGGGCCGGTACAGTGTCCGCAATACTACAGAGTCCAGACGTTGCACCAATCCGTCTGTCAATCTCACGCTCCATTCTTCCCTCACTCATGAACACATCTCTGAGATACTTGAACTCCTCCACTTGAGGCAGAACCTCACCCTCGACCTGAAGAGAACAATCTGACTGAGGACCATGGCCTCAGAAGTGGAGGTGCTGGTTCTCATCCCAGCGGCTTCACACTCGGCTGTGAACCGCTCCAGTGAGAGCTGGAGATCATGGCACGATGACGCCAACAGGACCACATCATCTGCAAAGAGCAGAGCTGGATCCTGAGGCCACCGAACCGGACTCCCTCCACCTCCTGGGGCAGTGGCTTCCATCACAGAGTTCACTTTGTGTTTATGAATGTAAGGATGAACGGTAAATGTCTCTTTATAAAATGAACAGCATAATGCAGAAAGGATCACTGTTCATAAGATACTCTGTTTTTTAAGTTTCGTAACAATTTTATCTTTATCATTTAGATGCAAACTGTTTCTGAAACATCTGAAAAGAGGAAGCAGAACGTTCAGAGAGGAAATGTTTGTTTCACAGAACCTTCAGGAGAATGAGTGGACAATGAAACAGCAAAATTTAAAATAAAGAACTGAAATGTCATGAGAGATGTCTGCTCTCTTTATTACAGAGCTCTCCGTTATCATTTAAAACACCAGCTCAACTTGGAGATTACTCCTGACATTATTCCTGACATTATTCCTGCTGTGAGTCAGGTTCAGATCAGGTTTTAATCCAAGTTCAGATTTCAAACATGTCTCTTTGGGTCTTAAACAGGAGGCAACTGGACTTAATAATTTGACCTCTGACCTCTGAGAGTTTATTTTTTTAGATTGAATAATTCAAACAAGAAGACTCAAACCACAGAAAACAAACTTGTTCTTTCAACTTTTCCCTGGTTGGGAGGTTCGATTCCCGAGTTCCCACACCATGTGTCGTTGTGTCCCTGGGCAAGACACTTAACCCCGAGTTGCTCCTGGTAGGACTGGCAGTGCCTTGCAAGGCAGTCTACCACTACCGGTGTATGAATGTGTGTATGCATGGGTGGATGGTTGGTACTGTGAAGCGCTTTGGGGCCCTCATAGGGGGCTGGAAGGTGCTATATAAATAAGCTCCATAAGCAAGTAAGCTCCATCTTCTCCATCCTTGTGTCTCCTAAGGAGAACCTCAGCATCTTCATTTCTGCTACTTCCAGTTCTGTCTCCTGTCTTTTAGTCAATGTCTCTGTCTCCAGACCATACAACATAGCTGGTATCACCACTGTCTTGTAAACTTTTCCTTTGACCTTTGTTGACACCTTTTATCTCAAATCACTCCTGAACCTTTTCTCCATCCACTCCATCCTGTCTGGACTCTCTTCTTCACCTCTTTACCACATTCCTCATTTTCCTGGACAGTGGCCCCCGAGTCCTTGAAGTCATGCACCTTTGTGACCTCTGCTCCAACTCTTTCTGGGAACTAGCCTGGCTTACTGCCGGCAATGCAGACCAAGCTCTGACACCAGTCATACAGGGACCTAACAGCCTGTATCAAAAGAGCCTGGTACCCCATACTCCTGGAGTACCCCCCACAGGGCTCCCCGAGGGAAGCAGTCGAACACCTTCTCCAAGTCCACAAAGCACATGTGGATTGGTTGGGCAAACTCCCACACACCCTCCACCAGAGTTCTTTATCTCATCCACCCCTGGGGCACTGCCACCGAGGAACTTTTTACACCTCAGTGACCTGCTGAGGGTGTAGAGCTGGTCCAGTGTTCTACGACCAGGACTAAAACCTCACTGCTCCTCTTGAATCTGAGGTTCGACTATCTATTTTTTTATTTTTTTATTTAAGCAAGCCTAATCTGCATCCACATGGTTTTATCTTTGATCTTAGTCGACATTATTATTGATTTTATTTGATTGTATCACTTGTTTTATTTTGATCTTTGCTTTGTTACACTTTGTAGCACTTTGAGATTTTTATTAATGAAAAGTGTATTATAAATGGAATTCATTATTATTATCATTATTATTATCTGACAGACCCTCCTTTCCAGAACGCCCGAATAGACCATACCAGGGAGGCTGAAGAGTGTGATCCCCCTGTAGTTAGAACACACTCTACGCCCCCCTTTTTGAATAGGGGGACCACCACCCCAGTCTGCAAATCCAGGGGAACTGCCCCAAATGTCCACGCGATATTGCAGAGTTGTGTAAGCCAACACAACCCCACAACACCCAGAGCCTTCAGTGTCCTTAATAAATTCACGTAGTGCTCAAAACTGCAGGATTTTAAAAACTAGGATTGCAACGCGCACGCGCCTTCATGCGCGTGCATGCGCACGGCTGTATTTCTTTAAAATGTAGCCAAATAAACAGATGTAAAAATATATTTCATAGCTGACTGTTTAGCAAGAGTGTTCCTGAGCTGAACAGCTCCTTAATAATGTTACGTAGTGGTCAAATCTGTAGGATCGTCACATGCACGTGCGCGCGAGTCGGGAGGCTATATTTAATTAAAATGTAGCTAAATAAACAGATATAAAAATATATTTCATAGCTGACTGTTTAGCAGGAGTGCTCCTGAGCTTAACAGCTCCTTAATAATGTCACATAGTGGTCAAATCTGCTGCATTAAAATTGTTTTGTTTTGACTTCTTACAAACCTCAGAAAATAAATGATAAAAAAATTGAATTTTATTTAAAATAACTCCAACAGGTTACTGTTTGTACATGAACATCTTGTGATTACATTCTGTTAGTAAAAAAAAAATCTACACAGAAGGTGTACAAAAAAGCTTTGGAAACATAACTAGATGTGACCCGACCCAAATTGAGCCGATCTGAGCTGATCTTATCCGACCCAAGCCGAGTGGTGGAAAAGAGGCATATGTCTCTGACTCTCTGGGTCACAACATATTTAATAGGTGCTTATCACGGTATTGATTAAAATATGAGCTAGTTTTGTTAAATTTACCCTAATTTTTGTAACATATTTAATGGGGGCTCATCACGTGATGACTAGAATGAGCTAATTTTGTTGAAACACAGTGGTTGTGAATAGCTTTGTGCTATGTTTCTGTGTGTTTTGTGTGGTGCTCAGCTGATGCCCCTGTATTGCTTGATTTGGTTAGATATCTCTGTTGTTCATATTTATTGGGGGCTCGTCATGTAATTTATTAAATGAGCTAACTGTTGAGTAAGATGACAGGAGCACCCTTATTGTCTTGCTGTGTTCCGTGTGTTTTGAATACAGATGGGGAGCTGTGCTGTTGGCTTTTTCAAGGCTTGAGTGAGTGACTCTTGTGTTTGTCTGCTTAAAACAAACATTGTTTATGTGCTTCTGTACTAAATCTTTCAGTAGAGAAAAAATTATCGAGGACTCATAGAAGCTTGAATTCTTGTTGCCTCACATTTATTGAATGCTTGCTTCATCCATTTGTTGCTGATTGTGCTGAATGCTGTCAGCTACGCGCTTTTGGACTGTGCTACATTCAAGTGCAGCTAGGACGTTTTTGTGCTGTTGTTTACAGTGGTCTGTGTGAGACGTTTGTGGTGGTGAGCTGTTTAAAACAGTTTTTTTTGTTTATTCACAACCATGGCGTTTGATTTGAGCAGATTTATTGAACAGCCCATGGTGCATGTATTTTCAAACTGCACAAGATTACAAATGTTGAGTGTGGCAGATCACTTTAAAATTGATATTAGAAGTTGCGTTCATGATAGACATTTTGAGGATGACCTACTGTCTAAATTACTTGTGCTTGGGATTTTCCCTTAGATAGATGATCAAGAGTGTCTAAAGCAGTGGTTCTTAACCTGGGTTCGATCGAACCCCAGGGGTTCAATGAGTCAGTCTCAGGGGTTCGGCGGAGCCTCTGCCATGGAGGTAAATACACACTTGTGTAAAGTCGTGATGACACACCCCGCTTGGCCCTGCAGCAAGTGATGGCTGCAGAGTCATCCTCTACAGTGCAGAGGATCACGTAATTGGCTGTAGCACTGATTGGCCATTGCTTGGCCAATCAGTGCTGCGGGGAATTTAGTATGTGCAGTAGTCAATGGCTGCCGTAGTTGTACGTTGTGTTTTTTTTCCATAATATTTTAATCCATATAAATATGTCAAGCAAAGAAAGAAGGTGGTTGGATGAACATATACAAGATGGATTCACATGTGTCACGGAACGGGATAGGAGTCAGCGTCCTATCTGCATCATATGCAATGCCAAGTTGAGGAACTCTAGTCTCGCACCGGCAAAACGAAAGGAACACTTCATGAAGCTGCATGGAGACGGGGAATACAAGAACACAACGCTTGCTGAATTCAAGGTGAAACTAGCCAGATTTGATGAAAGGGCCACTATGCCAGTTCTTGGATTTGTACCTGTTAGCAAACCGATCCTCACAGCATCGTACAGAGTTGTTTATTTGATCGCAAAGCAGGGTAAGCCACACGCCATCGGTGAAACACTCAAAAACCAGTTGCGTTAAAGATGGCAAATCTAAAGTCTAAAGGAAAATGAGGTGGAGAAGAACGCTGCCATGAGGAAAGCAGAGCTTGAACTTCAAAGTATTTGAGCACTCTAGAAGAGCAGAAGCGTCTTTGGGAGCAAAGACGACAAAGCATTCAAGCTGCTTTGGAGGAGAAGAAGTGTCTTTGGGAACAAGAAGAATTGGAACTAATAAGAGAGTTGAGGCTCTATGCTGAACAACTGAAAAAGCAATGTTCATGTCCCACTGCATGTCATCCAAAAGTGACACATGTACCTTGCTCTCAGACCGGTGAGCTAACACACGTGTGACTTGATGTACCTTTGTCATGTGTGGTGGTGTGTGTACCTCAGGAACGATGACAAGAAGAAGAGGAAGATGATTATGTCGATTTAGGCGACAGCTTTATGTTGAACACTGAAACAGAACAGGTTCCAGTGGAGGAGGTGAAACTTTTGCTGTCCAGACAACAACTAATTGAACTTCAGGAAGAAGATGACATCGACATGGGTGACAGTCTTTTATTGTTATTTAAAACTGAACAAACCCCAGTTCAGTCAGATGAAGACTTGAAGTACTCAGAAGAGGGGAAGTCACACGTGACAGGACCTCCTGCTCTTTCTTGTCCCGTTCCAGCCACCGTAGTAAACAATGGAAGAATGTTGGTGGACAATGTGGGACCATGGCCTCAACAAGAAGCAGGAGATGAGTCTGAAAAAAAGACTTGTTACTGACTGTGCAGTGTGAGATATTGACACCACATGTTGATCATTACTCTTTGTCTAACACTCTCTCATGTGTTTTCAGAGTAAATGAGAGCAAAGCTGTTACTCCTGAACAGAAAGTGGTGTTACAGCTGAACGGAGAGAGCTGTCCATTACTGACCAGTGCTGAAACGGAGGAGAAGAGTTTCCCTCTGTCTGCAAATAAAAGATGACTCTCTTCTTCACTGATTGACCACATCAAGATGGTGTAGTGGTTAGGGCGTTTGACTTGGGACCCGAAGGACGCGGGTTCGCGTCCCGGCCACTACACACCTTGGGGTGTCTATGAGTGCACACCTATTTCTCCAGCTCCCCGAGCGCTTTCTATGGCTGCTCACTGCACCACCTGGTAGGTGGTTGGGTTAAATGCAGAGACGAATTTCGTCTGTGTATGGGAAACATACGCAGATGACAGGAATAGACAATTATTATTATTATTATTATTATCAGAGATGATGCTCTTCTACTTCCGGCACTTGGCAAAGCAGGTCACATCTCTTTTTGCTACTCTCCTCCCTAAAGTTTCCCTTCTCCCTGCTTTTGCATTTTTCTCTCGTCTGTAACTCTTCAGTGCTCACTCGAACCAATTTGAAATTGGTTTAATTGCGTGAGCTGTTTCCACTATTGATAAAAAAAAATTCCACGAAGCGCACCGGACCAGGAGAGCCGGCTTGCCCCCTCGACACGCATGCGGTGGGGTACATTATGGACTCGTGGGGCGACTGGAAGTTAATGTGCCTGACCGTTCTTTCTGTCGAAGACGTGGAAGATTTGTGGATTATTGGAATATTGGTGGCAGCTGCTCTGCTTTTTGGCATTTGCGGAGGTTTCTGCTACTGGAAGCTGAGGAAGGCTGCCGCGGCGATCAACGCGCTGGCGAAACTTCCTGCTCAACAAGATTCTTTGATCCGGGCTATGACCTCAACGACCCAGCTGTTGTACGAGCTGAACCGCACGATGGGAGCAGTGGTGGACAGCCGCGGACCTGCGGTGCGTTTTGGGACTCGTTTACAGCCGTCCGGCCTCCATCAGGGCACAGATGGGGATTTGTAGCTCGGAACCTCACATGATTCGGCGATTTGGACCCAGACAGCACCTGGACTTCAAGGCTGCAGTCAAAGTACACTGTAGCCTGGCCTGAAAATAAATAAAGTAACTTATCTAATCGGGACTCTGAGCAACCTTGGAAAGAGGCTGACTGAAAACTTCTCCTGGAGTCGAAAGCTGTTAGAACTTGCCCCCCCTCCCCCCAGAGGTCTCTGTGTGCATTCAGATGGAGCCGAGCTGAGGCCATCTACAGACTGTGCTTATCTGAAATGATTACTCACGAACAATCTCCTTGCTTGCCATCTAATGCAACATGTCTTGTCTTTATCCGTCCTGAAGCTGGTAGAGTTTTTTCGACTTTATCATTGAGTGTCCTAAGACAAAATGTGATAGATTCTTTTTTTGAATACCAAGATTATCCGACTATATGTTCCTTTTTCCATATCTGATTGTTGGTGGCGCGGTTTTATACTGCTGCGGCTTCCGTGTGCACGTCCCTCTTCGGATGTTGGCGGCGCCAATTACAAAACTTTGTACCTTGGTGCAAATATGCCAATAAAGATATATTCTATTCTATTCTATTCTATTCTATTCTATTCTATGGTGGTATTTGTCAAGCAAAACAAAAGCTTTACAGAGTAATTTAAGATCAGAGATACCTTTTTGATTTTAAAACATTTTAAGTATGCTAATAGGACATGTTAGTAGTTTGACGGACTAGTTACTGTTTTTAATTATGTTTTTAGTCCATTTGTGTGATGTGACCGCTACATTTTTAACCTCTAAAGTCATGTCTTTTTGTACAAGAGGATGTGCTTTGTTTTCACATAACATCCACATCATCCCCATACAAAAAAAACTGGCGGTGGGATGTTATGTACCCTGAGAGGGTGAGTGTTTTTAAACCTCACTGTTATGTTTATGTTGGCTGCAGTCAGCTGAAAGCACTAGCATTCTGCTCCAGTAACTTTTTTTCCTCAGCCTTTAATCAGCCTTGATTGATTAATGCTGTTGCATCACCTGCTGATCCTACCTTTAAATGCTTTAGGCTGAGATCTATGGAGCACGGAGGTTTGGTGAAATTAAGCGGAGCTTCTGGAGAAGAAAGAGGAGTCTGTGAAACAGATTGTTGGGACCAAGGGTGTTCTCCGTCCACCCTTGACATGTAGTGAGTACTCCAAAAGGCAGTTGGGTTTGAGCTAAGGCTCTGGAGTTCTGATGCTAGCTACCATCACTTGTGTTGAGCTCATTCTTTAATTGCTTGTGAGAGTGTTAGTGCTGATTAACAGTGTGTGTTTTGAGCAGGTACAACAACTCGTGTGTGAGCTCTAGTGCAGACTAGAGTTGTAGTTGAGCCGGTACATTTGTGTGAGTTCTAACTAGAGCTGTGTGTTAGAGCAGGTGCTGCTCATGTTGAAGTAGAGATTTTATGAATGCAGCAGAGGTTGGTGTAAGCCAGAAAAGTGTTGTTGAAAGCCAGCTGAGGTTGGTGGACGCAAGTGAAAGCTTGTTGGAATGACTTGAGAGCCACTAAGTTTTTGTCCTTTTTGTTTACACTTAGGACAGGTGTTTTTTTTGGACAGGTAGACCAGTGTTTAAGCAGGCATTGACGGCTCTGTACAGAGTTGACCCTGTCTGACCACATTTTTTTTTCTGTTTGGCCAGCTTGCCCAGTCCATCTTTCAGTTGTTACTCTTTTTTTGGGTGACGTGGGATGCCCGACAAAGGTGACGGTATGTTCCAGACCAGCGGAAGCTATCAGAGAAGACTTTGTCTGTAGCCAGAAGACCTTTAGTTTAGTTAAATAAAGTTTGTTTAAACATTTTTCCTGTGTCCTGCATCCAATAAATATGTATCTGATTCTCTGGGTCGTAACATGTAGCATGAAGCCATCTGGTTCCCCCTTTGATGTTGTCCCCCCTCGACTACTAAAGGAGGTTTTTCCTACACTGGGTCCTTCTATTCTCGCTATTGTGAATAGCAGTTTATCCTCGGGTGTGGTCCAACATCTCCTGAAAAAACCTAACCTTGTTTCCTCGGTGGTGTCCAACTTCCGGCCTTTCTCCAGACTCCCATTCACCTCCAAACTACTAGAAAAATTGTTGAGTCTCAGTTAAAATGTTTCTTGGATGACCACGCCATCTTATAGTTGTTCCAATCTGGCTTCAAATCTCTCCATAGCACTGAAACCGCTCTACTGAAGGTCTTTAATGACATTTTCATAGCCACAGATGCAGGTGATTCTGTGCTGCTTGTCTTATTGGACCTTACATCTGCTTTTGACACCATCAACCACAACATCCTCATTTCTAGGTTGGATCAGTGGGTGGGTATCACAGGGTCTGCCCTCAAATGGTTTGATTCCTATCTCTCGGACAGAACCTTTTATGTCAATATCAATGATTTCAGTTCAGCATCTACAGCGCTTCAGTGGGGGTACAGCAGGGGTCCATCCTCGGTCCCCTACTCTTTTCATTATACCTGCTGCCACTAGGTGCTATTTTCCACAAACACAAAATAGCCTTTCAATTCTATGCCGATGATTGTCAAATTTACTTCCACCTGAGGCACAGAGGCTCATGCTCTATTCAACCCATGCTTGACTTCCTCGCTGACATCCATGATTGGATGGCCTCAAACTTCTTAAGTTTTAATGAGAAGAAGTCTGAAGTCATGTTGTTCCATCCCAATGGCTTATTCACATACCACAACATTGACCTTCTCTCTCTAGCCCTGCTAGAGAAAAAAAAGGGTCACTAATCTGGATGTGATAATAGACCCTTCCCTGAAACCTAACAGTCACGTAAACATGAATGTTAAATCCTGCTTTTTCAGCTGAGGTGGCTGTCTAAGCTGAAGCCCATACTATCTAAAAAGATCCTTGAGACAGTAATTCATGCTTTCGTAACATCGAGGCTCGATTACTGCAATTCACTTCTGTTCGGAATCAGTCAGTCCTCCATTGCACGGCTACAGCTGATCCAAAATTCTGCAGCCCGATTCTTAACTGGTACAGGCCATAGAGAGCACATCACATCAGTTTTGGCCTCCCTGCACTGGCAACCCATTCACCTTTGGATCCAGTTTAAAATACTCATGTATGTTTTTAAATCTCTGAACAGTTCCGCTCCACCCTATCTCACTGATCTTCTGCAGCCATATGTCCCAACGCGCTCTCTGAAGTCAGCAGACCAGATGCATCTTTTAATCCCAGATACTCGCCATAAACTCAGAGATTACAGGGCCTTCTCTGTTGCAGGTCTAAGAATGTGGAATGAGTTGCCACTGAGTATCAGGCAGGCTCCCACACTCACAGTCTTTAAGTCTCGCTTGAAACCCCATTTCTGTTCTCTTGCCTTTAACATGGTGTGATTTGTCTTGATCCTTTCTGTACCATAGAGTGTTGGCCATTTTAGTTAGTTTATGTTGCTATTTGTATCCATATACGGTAATTATTTTGTTTTCTTGCCTGCTCTGCTTGTTTGTTTCTATTGTACAGCACTTTGGTTGGCCTCGTTGTTGTTTTAAGTGCTCTATAAATAGATTGGTATCAGTGCTGGGCAGCACTAATCCTAAAATTTGATTTGATGTTATTTGATGTTTATTCATTCATTTTAAAAGAACAATACAAGACAGTTTCATCAGATACAAGAATACAAGTAGGATAAAATTAAGGGAGCAGAAAGAAGATGAAATCTTATTATATCTGCCCCTTATTTCACAGTTTGTTCAACCAATGATAACCTTCAAGCTACATCACAGAATGAATAATTCTACTTATTTTTCTAACTGTAATACACAAACTACATCACAAAATGAATAATTCTACTTAATTTTCCTAACTGTAATACACAAACTAGATCACAAAATGAATAATTCTACTTAATTTTCCTAACTGTAATACACAAACTACATCACAAAATGAATAATTCTACTTAATTTTCCTAACTGTAATACACAAACTACATCACAAAATGAATAATTCTACTTAATTTTTTCTAACTGTAATACACAAACTACGTCACAAAATGAATAACTCTACTTAATTTTTCTAACTGTAATACACAAACGCACTAAGCTACATCATAAGTACAACATAAGTGTAATACACAAACACACTAAGTTACATCATATATAGTTTTTGAGCAAGTCCTTTTTGACCTTTTTCTTAAATGTATACATTGATTTTGCATTTTTAACATCACTCTCCAGAGCATTCCACAATCGAACTCCCTGAATTGAGGTAGACCGTCCCTTTAAGCTGGTTCTGAATTGTGGTTTGATGAATATCTCTGTCCCTTTGAGATTGTAATAACTTTGTCTTTTTATAAAATTTCTTTGGATATTTAAAGGTAATGTGTTATTATGAGCCCTATACATAACTGATAAAATACTATATTCTACCAATTCCTGGAATTTCAATAAGTTTAGCTGAAGAAACAAAGTGTTTGATGGGTGACTGAAATGTTTTCTGGTGATTACTCTTACAGCTCTCTTTTGTAAAATAAAAACAGGCTTTGTAATAGTTTTGCACGCTTTTCCCCAAACCTCAATACAATAGATTAAATGTGGAGCAATGATTGTGTTATACAACATATGCAGAGCTTTATCAATTAAAAAATCCCTGACTTTATACAGTACTGCAATTGATCTAGCTATTTTTTTAATGGAATTTACATGATGTTTCCATGTCAGTTTGTCATCAATGATAACACCCAGAAACTTCACTTCACTCACTTTACAGATCACAACATCTTCAATTTCAAATGGATCGTCATCAACAATTCTCTTTTTGTTACTGAATATCATGTAATTAGTTTTATCTAAATTCAAAGATAATTTGTTTAATTTAAACCAAGTTTGTATTTTTATAAATTCTGTTTTCATCATATCCAAAATCTGTTTTATGTCATTACCCGAACAGAAAAATGTGGTGTCATCGGCAAAAAGAACACATTTAAGTAGTCCTGACACATTTACCAAGTCATTCACATATAAAATAAATAACTTTGGTCCAAGCACAGAACCCTGAGGAACTCCACAAGTGATATCACGGAGGTCAGATCTAACATCATTTATTTGCACAAACTGTTTCCTGTCCTTCAAATAGCTAGATACCCACTGTAATGCTGGTCCTCTAACACCATATTTATTTAGTTTTTCAAGGAGAATGGTGTGGTCAATGGTATCAAATGCTTTTTTTAGATCAACAAAAACACTAACACAGTACTGTTTATGATCGACAACATTAGTTATTTGTTCCATTAAATCCATGAGAGCCATTGATGTAGAGTTTTTTCCTCTAAACCCATACTGACTGCTACTTAAAATATTTTATCAATAAATTGATCCAATCTGGTCACAAATAGTTTTTCTAGAATTTTTGAGAACTGTTGTTCTCTTGCCAAATTTGGCTTTTAGTTGGTCTCTTTCCAAATTTGGCATTTAGTTGATCTCTTGCCAAATTTAATATTTAGTTGGTCTCTTGCCAAATTTGGCATTTAGTTGGTCTCTTGCCAAATTTGGCTTTTAGTTGTTCTCTTGCCAAATTTGGCTTTTAGTTGTTCTCTTGCTAAGTTTGGCATTTAGTTGGTCTCTTGCCAAATTTGGCATTTAGTTGGTCTCTTGCCAAATTTGGCTTTTAGTTGTTCTCTTGCTAAGTTTGGCATTTAGTTGGTCTCTTGCCAAATTTGGCATTTAGTTGGTCTCTTGTCAGATTTGGCTTTTAGTGGTTCTCTTGCCAAATTTGGCATTTAGTTGGTCTCTTGCCAAATTTTGCATTTAGTTTGTCTCTTGTCAGATTCGGCTCTTAGTTGTTCTCTTGCCAAATATAACATTTAGTTGGTCTCTTGCCAAATTTGGCATTTAGTTGGTCTCTTGCCAAATTTGGCATTTAGTTGGTCTCTTGCCAAGTTTGGCATTTAGTTGGTCTCTTGCTAAATTTGGCATTTAGTTGGTCTCTTGCCAAATTTGGCATTTAGTTAGTCTCTTGCCAAATTTGGAATTTAGTTGGACTCTTGCCAAATTTGGCATTTAGTTGGTCTCTTGCCAAATTTAACATTTAGTTGGTCTCTTGTCAAATTTGGCATTTAGTTGGTCTCTTGCCAAATTTGGCATTTAGTTGGTCTCTTGCCAAATTTGGCATTTAGTTGATCTCTTGCCAAATTTGGCATTTAGTTGGTCTCTTGCAAAATTTGGCATTTAGTTGGTCTCTTGTCAGATTCGGCTTTTAGTTGTTCTCTTGCCAAATTTGGCATTTAGTTGGTCTCTTGCCAGATTTGGCATTTAGTTGGTCTCTTGTCAGATTCGGCTGTTAGTTGTTCTCTTGCCAAATTTGGCTTTTAGTTGTTTTTTGCTTATTGAATACACATTTATCACCATTTAAAAAAAAAGGAATTACCTTTGCTACTTTCATGTTATCTGGAAATATTCCTGTTGAAAAAGATAAATTGCATATATATGTAAACGGTTCAATAACATAACTTATTATTTCTTTTACGAACATCATATCCATGTCCACCCAGTCTTTTGATCTCTTGTCTGAGAGATTTTTTACCATTTTCATAATTTCCTCTTTGTTAGTTCCACTAAGAAAAATACTGTTGGTGCAACTTTTAATTGAATGACACACCTTATTATCTACTTTTGGTATTTTAGCTGCAAGGCTTGATCCAATATTTACAAAATATTGATTAAATTCATTTACGATATCATTCTCATCATGTATTTCTTTGTCATCTTTCACAAAATATTTTGCAATGTTCGTTTTTGCTTTATGACTTTTTAGAACATCATTTATTACTCGCCATGTTGTTTTAGTGTCACCATTGCTCTTGTTTAATAAATCACTATAGTATTCTTTCTTGCATCTTCTTATAATCATTACCAATTTATTTTTATATTTTTTATATTTTTCTTCAGCTTGTTGTGTTCTCGTTTTTAAGAAACATAAATACAAGTTTTTTTTTACAAGCATTTCTCAACCCTTTAGTCATCCAAGGTTGGTCAACAATATTTCTTTTTCTACGATTTCTTTGCACACAATTCTTTTCATACAGAGCTTCTAAAATGTTCATAAATTCATCATATGATCTGTTAACATCATCAATATACACGTCCTTCCAGTTTTGCTTCTGTAAATCATCTTTTAATTGATCCATAGCTTTTTTTGATGTGTTTATTATTTTTTTCTTAATTGTAACTTCTTTTGTAATGTTTTGATCATTTCTGTAGATAGTGAAAACTGGTAAATGATCACTTAAATCAGTTGTTAAGATACCACCTGTCATATCCCCATTTGTTATATTTGTGAAAATGTTGTCAATTATCGTAGCACTATGAGTTGTAATTCTTGTTGGTTTTGATATTAACGGATAAAGATTTAAACTATACATTGAATTTAGAAATGTGCTGATGTTATTTGAATCTGTTTTATTTCCCAGGTCAATATTAAAGTCTCCACACAAGAAAACTTTTTTATTTAAACTCTTTTCCAATAGTTGTATGATTTTATCGGTGAATATTTCTATATTTGATCCTGGTGATCGATATACACAACTTATGGATATGTTTTTAGCATTTTCGTTTAATATTTCTATTGTTATTATTTCCATAAGATTGTCAACAATTATTGACATTTCATTAATTATTCTACACTTTATTTCATTTTTGACAAATAGAGCTACTCCACCACCTTTTTTATTGTTTCTGTTTAAATGATATAATTCATATCCTTCGATGTGAACATTATTTTTGTTTTCATCATTAAGCCATGTCTCTGACAGTGCTATTAATGTAAAAGTTCTGTTTAACTGTTTTAAATAATCTGTTATTTTGGATATATTTGCATTTATACTTCTACTATTGATGTGAATAATAGAGAGATCTCCATTTGTTATATTGATGTCATTAAACTGTTCTTCATTATAGTATTCAGTCTTTTATAGCAGGATAAAAGTTTGCAACCAACCAAAAATTTGTTCCGCTATTTCAAAAGCACTAATTAATTTATTTAGGTCCGCTATTTCAAAAGCACTAATGTCTTGTGAAAATTAGGGGAAGCTAAATTCTAAACCGCTATTTAAATTCAACAATTGGTAGCCACTAAGTTATGCAATATTTGCACTACACTGCCAACTAGTGACCAAACTAAGTGCAGAAGGCCACAAACTTCAGGTTCCCACACCACTACACACACGAGAATGGGTCAAGCTTCCAGGACGTGAAGGCTTGTGTGGCTATAAGCTACATCTGGTGTCACCTAGGTGGGTGGCTAAATAAGGACAAACAAAACAAAAATAAAGTGGTTGGTCCACCCTTACAAGACACACTCCCAGATGTTTTGCTCTACAGGCCATGCAAGGCCCGGGCAGACCAAAAACAATTCATTAAACTCAACTCAAAAAGGACAGCAGGAAACAGTACATATGAAACTATAAAGACAAACTTCAATTAATCTTGACAGTTCCATATACAATTCATTTCATTAGTCATTAATACATTATATAAAAAACAATACCTGACACGTCGTCACACCCACGTGCAGCTGGATGTAGAACACACCTTCAAATCTTGTGTGTGATAACACTGCAACATCCAAACAACACATTAGGAAAGATACCTTGAGTTTTTAAAACCACCAGATCATGATAATGTGATTTCTTACCACACACCCCAACAGCAGAAGAACAATCAGAGCTCTGACAAACTTTTCTGAAAGGCCACACCTGCTCCTTTATCTGCTTGCCTTTCAATCAGTGATGGAGAGCACCAACAGGTGCCACTGGTTACATCAAGAACATAAAAATACAATAAATTAATTCATTTATTTGCTCATTCTTTTGAGAATTGTGAAAAGTCTCTCCATTCTGTCTCTACTTACATTTGTTCTTCTCTCTGTTGCTTCATCTCTTCTGATGAACTGAAATAAATCATCCTCTCTGTCCTGCTTCCTCTTTCTTCCCCGTCTCCTTTCCTCAGCCCTGGCTCACCCGCTGCTGCGCTTGGACCTGGAGTATCCTCAGTGATGGAGACAGTTAGGACAGGAGGTGCAGTGGAAGGTCTGTACTAAAACCTTGTCCATGAGGACAAGCCAGGACCAAGTCACATCAGCAGCTTCCCATTAACTCCTTGACCCGCCTGGATATTTACAGTCCTAAACAGAGGAAACATCACAGCTGGCAAAAAAAGCAACAAACATTTAAAAAAAAAAACTTTACATGTATTAACAGTTGCACGTACAAATTATATTCTTCATTACACATGCACATACTTTGTATTTATTTTTTTTGATTATCCCATATCTTTTTTGCCTTCAGAGGATTTACCTTGTCATGCAGGCCCCATCTTCTCCAACATGATCCCAATAACAGCAACATAAAATGAATGAAGAGGGGAAACATGGAACATAATGTCTTAGAAAAACTGTAGTTTCCACCGCACAACAC
>JBBPBX010077682.1:3432-16809 GCA_038048925.1 Garcialebias charrua | reverse complement strand
TATGGATCTGAGTCAGTCTAATGAGTCACTAAAGTAACCTGGTTCACTTTATGGATCAGGGTCAATCTAATGAGTCACTAAAGTAACCCGGTTCACTTTATGGATCAGTCAGTCTAATGAGTCACTAAAGTAACCTGGTTCACTTTATGGATCAGGGTCAATCTAATGAGTCACTAAAGTAACCCGGTTCACTTTATGGATCAGGGTCAGTCTAATGAAGTCACTAAAGTAACCTGGTTCACTTTATGGATCAGGGTCAATCTAATGAGTCACTAAAGTAACCCGGTTCACTTTATGGATCTGGGTCAGTCTAATGAGTCACTAAAGTAACCTGGTTCACTTTATGGATCAGGGTCAATCTAATGAGTCACTAAAGTAACCTGGTTCACTTTATGGATCAGGGTCAATCTAATGAGTCACTAAAGTAACCCGGTTCACTTTATGGATCAGGGTCAGTCTAATGAATCACTAAAGTAACCTGGTTCACTTTATGGATCAGGGTCAATCTAATGAGTCACTAAAGTAACCCGGTTCACTTTATGGATCAGGGTCAATCTAATGAGTCACTAAAGTAACCCGGTTCACTTTATGGATCAGGGTCAGTCTAATGAATCACTAAAGTAACCTGGTTCACTTTATGGATCAGGGTCAATCTAATGAGTCACTAAAGTAACCCGGTTCACTTTATGGATCTGAGTCAGTCTAATGAATCACTAAAGTAACCTGGTTCACTTTATGGATCAGGGTCAGTCTAATGAGTCACTAAAGTAACCTGGTTCACTTTATGGATCTGGGTCAGTCTAATGAGTCACTAAAGTAACCTGGTTCACTTTATGGATCTGGGTCAGTCTAATGAGTCACTAAAGTAACCTGGTTCACTTTATGGATCTGGGTCAGTCTAATGAGTCACTAAAGTAACCCGGTTCACTTTATGGATCTGAGTCAGTCTAATGAGTCACTAAAGTAACCTGGTTCACTTTATGGATCTGAGTCATCTAATGAGTCACTAAAGTAACCTGGTTCACTTTATGGATCTGGGTCAGTCTAATGAGTCACTAAAGTAACCTGGTTCACTTTATGGATCTGGGTCAGTCTAATGAGTCACTAAAGTAACCTGGTTCACTTTATGGATCTGGGTCAGTCTAATGAGTCACTAAAGTAACCTGGTTCACTTTATGGATCTGGGTCAGTCTAATGAGTCACTAAAGTAACCTGGTTCACTTTATGGATCTGGGTCAGTCTAATGAGTCACTAAAGTAACCTGGTTCACTTTATGGATCAGGGTCAATCTAATGAGTCACTAAAGTAACCCGGTTCACTTTATGGATCAGGGTCAGTCTAATGAGTCACTAAAGTAACCTGGTTCACTTTATGGATCAGGGTCAGTCTAATGAGTCACTAAAGTAACCTGGTTCACTTTATGGATCGGGTCAGTCTAATGAGTCACTAAAGTAACCCGGTTCACTTTATGGATCAGGGTCAGTCTAATGAGTCACTAAAGTAACCCGGTTCACTTTATGGATCTGGGTCAGTCTAATGAGTCACTAAAGTAACCTGGTTCACTTTATGGATCTGGGTCAATCTAATGAGTCACTAAAGTAACCCGGTTCACTTTATGGATCAGGGTCAGTCTAATGAGTCACTAAAGTAACTCGGTTCACTTTATGGATCTGGGTCAGTCTAATGAGTCACTAAAGTAACTCGGTTCACTTTATGGATCTGGGTCAGTCTAATGAGTCACTAAAGTAACCCGGTTCACTTTATGGATCTGGGTCAGTCTAATGAGTCACTAAAGTAACCCGGTTCACTTTATGGATCTGAGTCAGTCTAATGAGTCACTAAAGTAACCTGGTTCACTTTATGGATCTGGGTCAAGTCTAATGAGTCACTAAAGTAACCCGGTTCACTTTATGGATCTGAGTCAGTCTAATGAATCACTAAAGTAACCTGGTTCACTTTATGGATCAGGGTCAATCTAATGAATCACTAAAGTAACCTGGTTCACTTTATGGATCAGGGTCAGTCTTATGAGTCACTAAAGTAACCCGGTTCACTTTATGGATCTGGGTCAGTCTAATGAGTCACTAAAGTAACCCGGTTCACTTTATGGATCTGGGTCAGTCTAATGAATCACTAAAGTAACCTGGTTCACTTTATGGATCAGGGTCAGTCTAATGAGTCACTAAAGTAACCTGGTTCACTTTATGGATCTGGGTCAGTCTAATGAGTCACTAAAGTAACCTGGTTCACTTTATGGATCTGGGTCAGTCTAATGAGTCACTAAAGTAACCTGGTTCACTTTATGGATCAGGGTCAGTCTAATGAGTCACTAAAGTAACCGGTTCACTTTATGGATCAGGGTCAGTCTAATGAGTCACTAAAGTAACCCGGTTCACTTTATGGATCAGGGTCAGTCTAATGAGTCACTAAAGTAACCTGGTTCACTTTATGGATCTGGGTCAGTCTAATGAGTCACTAAAGTAACCCGGTTCACTTTATGGATCAGGGTCAGTCTAATGAATCACTAAAGTAACCTGGTTCACTTTATGGATCAGGGTCAGTCTAATGAGTCACTAAAGTAACCTGGTTCACTTTATGGATCTGGGTCAGTCTAATGAGTCACTAAAGTAACCTGGTTCACTTTATGGATCTGGGTCAGTCTAATGAGTCACTAAAGTAACCTGGTTCACTTTATGGATCAGGGTCAGTCTAATGAGTCACTAAAGTAACCCGGTTCACTTTATGGATCAGGGTCAGTCTAATGAGTCACTAAAGTAACCTGGTTCACTTTATGGATCTGGGTCAGTCTAATGAGTCACTAAAGTAACCTCGTTCACTTTATGGATCTGGGTCAGTCTAATGAGTCACTAAAGTAACCTGGTTCACTTTATGGATCAGGGTCAGTCTAATGAGTCACTAAAGTAACCTGGTTCACTTTATGGATCTGGGTCAGTCTAATGAGTCACTAAAGTAACCTGGTTCACTTTATGGATCTGGGTCAGTCTAATGAGTCACTAAAGTAACCTGGTTCACTTTATGGATCTGGGTCAGTCTAATGAGTCACTAAAGTAACCTGGTTCACTTTATGGATCTGGGTCAGTCTAATGAGTCACTAAAGTAACCTGGTTCACTTTATGGATCAGGGTCAGTCTAATGAGTCACTAAAGTAACCTGGTTCACTTTATGGATCAGGGTCAATCTAATGAGTCACTAAAGTAACCTGGTTCACTTTATGGATCTGGGTCAGTCTAATGAGTCACTAAAGTAACCCGGTTCACTTTATGGATCAGGGTCAGTCTAATGAGTCACTAAAGTAACCCGGTTCACTTTATGGATCTGGGTCAGTCTAATGAATCACTAAAGTAACTCGGTTCACTTTATGGATCTGGGTCAGTCTAATGAGTCACTAAAGTAACTCGGTTCACTTTATGGATCTGAGTCAGTCTAATGAGTCACTAAAGTAACTCGGTTCACTTTATGGATCTGGGTCAGTCTAATGAATCACTAAAGTAACTCGGTTCACTTTATGGATCTGGGTCAGTCTAATGAATCACTAAAGTAACTCGGTTCACTTTATGGATCTGAGTCAGTCTAATGAATCACTAAAGTAACCCGGTTCACTTTATGGATCTGGGTCAGTCTAATGAGTCACTAAAGTAACTCGGTTCACTTTATGGATCTGGGTCAGTCTAATGAGTCACTAAAGTAACCCGGTTCACTTTATGGATCTGGGTCAGTCTAATGAGTCACTAAAGTAACCCGGTTCACTTTATGGATCTGGGTCAGTCTAATGAGTCACTAAAGTAACCCGGTTCACTTTATGGATCTGGGTCAGTCTAATGAGTCACTAAAGTAACCCGGTTCACTTTATGGATCTGGGTCAGTCTAATGAGTCACTAAAGTAACCCGGTTCACTTTATGGATCTGGGTCAGTCTAATGAGTCACTAAAGTAACCCGGTTCACTTTATGGATCTGGGTCAGTCTAATGAGTCACTAAAGTAACCTGGTTCACTTTATGGATCTGAATCAGTCTAATGAATCACTAAAGTAACCTGGTTCACTTTATGGATCTGGGTCAGTCTAATGAGTCACTAAAGTAACCTGGTTCACTTTATGGATCTGGGTCAGTCTAATGAGTCACTAAAGTAACCTGGTTCACTTTATGGATCTGAGTCAGTCTAATGAGTCACTAAAGTAACCTGGTTCACTTTATGGATCTGAGTCAGTCTAATGAATCACTAAAGTAACCCGGTTCACTTTATGGATCTGAGTCAGTCTAATGAATCACTAAAGTAACCGGTTCACTTTATGGATCTGAGTCAGTCTAATGAGTCACTAAAGTAACTCGGTTCACTTGAGTCGTTCACTCTTTGTTAGTTTCGGATCAGCACAGAGAGTAAGAAGTAACTCCTTTATCTTCCAGAAAACTGCTACTAACTTGTAACAAAGTCACTGGAGAGAAAGAATAAAGACACAAACCTAAAAGATGCAGTTGATGGTTGGGACTGAAAACAGCATCTAACATGTGTCTTGCTCCGTTTGTTCCTGAGCTGCAGCTCTACTTCCAAAATCCTCAGACTTTTCTTCTTCCTCTGCTTCCAGCTGTTTGAGCCGCTGTCTCCACATCTGTTCACTTCCGGTCAGCAACATTTACAGATGTTACAGCTCAATTGAACGTTCACTTCAACTCATTTGAGCAGCAGTCGAGAGAAAAGGCCTTCAGCTCGTAGCTACGGAGCAGAACAACAAACACTGACGTCACAACTGAGTAACTTCTGGTGCAACGTCACTTCCGTTAGCTGCTGCTCTTCAAAATAAGAGCTCAAACTGATCTGCTCTTCTGCTCTACATCCTTTAGTTTCTGTGTTCCCATGGCAACTTGTCAATATTTCACTGAATTTAGACCCATCTGATGAAGAAGGATTAGTATTTAATCAACACATATGCTAGAATAATAAAGTTCACTCTTTGCATTTCAAATGTGGTATTTTTTCTTAAATATTGGGTTTATCTTCTCAGGTGTCGAACACTGTTAAGATATATTCATAAAAATATACAAATCAATAAAATGAACATTCATATTTCTACTTTAAAACGTTATATTTTCAAATATAGTGTTTCAAAGCACAGCTGTGAGGAGTTGATCCAGATCTATAGATCAATAGATATCAGTTGTGCATTAGAAGAAACAGCTGCTGTGCAGATGTGTGTGGGACAGATCACATCTGTGTTCAGCAGCATCCAGTTTGCCTCATGCAACAGGTCAGAGAGAGTCCTGTCCAGCACCTCAAAGGTGAGACAGGTCTGCCCCATGTACTGGAACCAGTCCTAGAACTGGACCAGGTTACAGGCTCTGTGTTCAGGACACTGATCATGTTCATCAGGAACATCTGGAAAACAAGACGAGGACACAAACTAGATGATGTCATGAAAGATGAGCAGCTTGTGGTGCATCTTCAAGCAGAGCAGAAAGAAAAGTGTTGAATCTTCATGAACACACGTCTGGGATCAACCTCTTTATCAGAGTCCTGGAAACATCTGGATCCTTCTTCAGGATCTGAACAGCTGCTGTCTCCTTGGTCTTCAGGCTCAGACATTTGTCCACTTGGACAAAAACAGCCTTCAGCAATAAACTCCAGGACGGAGTGATGAGAGGAGCCGCCGAGCAAAGTTTGACCAGCTTTAATGTGTCAGCTTTAGTCAGTGTGACTGTGGACAGAAACTTGTTCAAGTTCTTTTTTCTTTTTGTCATTCCAGACACATTTTGATGGAGATGTTCAATATTTATCATCTAAAACTAATTACTCTGACCCAATAATTATAACCCAGCTCACTTATATCAAATATTCTCTGTTCCCTTTAAACACTTATATTTGATAGTACAAACATGTTGTTTGCTTTTCTCCTTGATACAGAAAAGACAGTCTTCTAGCCTTGACAATGTTTGGATTAGATGTTCTTGTAGGATCATAACCATGACTTGTTTGTTTTATCTGTAAGTCTTCACTGGATGAACATGAAGTGATGAAGCTTTGGATCCATGCAGTCCTCTGACTCTGATGTGCAGGTGAAGCTGTGGAAAAAGAGCTGTGAGCTTGTGGGCCTTCAGGAGGCCTGATGCAGCCTGATGGGACCATCACACTGAACAAGTCCACAACCTCCTCCATCATCAGGGACACTGAGGACAACACTGAACCTCTGTCTTCACTGTTTATTCACAAAGTGTCCAACTCTTTTCATACACGTGTCTTTAGAGTTACGTCACCAAAATTCAAGTCATTTAGATTCAGACAGCAACAATTTACAACATAAAGTTTAGAAACAGAAAAATCCCACTGACCATCAACAGGAACATCTGACTCAGTCTGTGGTCCTCCCCCAGAAAATGTTGAATAAAGTAGATGTGATTTCCTGCATTTTGTTGTATTTTAACAGGTTGTTAAACATCTACATTTGTAAACATTTTCATCCTACCCCCCTCCTCCTTGACGGTTCCGACTCTTCTCCTCTGAATTCACTGTCTGACTCCACATGTGAAACCTCCAGGCACCTCCTCCGTCTGTTCATGTCCGTTGCCTGTGGGCTCCTGCCCGCGTACGACTGCCTGGTTAGCTCGGCACTCACCCCCACCACTCTTTAAGGGGCGGAGATTTTTTAAGGGTGGAGGCAGATTGTGATATTAACAAGTTGTAAGTGGCTGTTGTGTTTAAAGTGGAACTAAACCCAGGCTGAGACGGTAACACCCTAACCCCCTAAGATCCAAAATCACCCTCAAAATGGGCGTGTCGAGAGACAAGGAGTGGAAGAGGTAGAGCTGTGCTTTTGTTCACGCCTCCACCAGCAACAACCTAAAACAAATAAAACCTCTAGCCAGAGGTGGGTAGAGTATTCAAAATTTTTACTCAAGTAAAAGTATTGTTACTTGAACCAAATATTACTCAAGTAAAAGTAGTGAGTAGGCATCCAAAAATTTACTTGAGTAAAAGTAAAAAAGTACTTTGATTATAACCTACTCAAGTAGTGAGTAACTGCGGAGTACCATCTCGTGTCATTAAATTATAACATGCAAATGTATTTACAAGGAAACATAACTTTTAATGAGACTGAATATACATTGTTATAAATAAAAACACAAAGGCAAAAGGATTTAGAAATAAACCACTTATCTTTTACATTGTTATAAATAAAAATAAATAAAAAACACAAAGGCAACTGTATCCAAAATAATTCAGCTAAATACTGTATTAATAAACGACTTTCTGCAAAACTTTGTTTCTACCAGTTGGAACTCATTTTCTTACATTTTGACATCCTATAAACAGAACTAACTGTTTAAGTATAAACTGAAACACAGTCCTACACATCAGGCAAAGGACTGTGTATTCCTGAACTTAATCAGTAGAACAACTGACAGCATAAACTCAGTGAAACATTATTCAATAATGTGACTGTTAAGCTTTAAGAGTAGCTGGCTCTCAAGGTTTTTGCAGTGAAGCTGTGATCTCTTAGCAGTTAAAAGGAGTCCTGCATGACTAAAGAGTCTCTCACAAGCTGCAGGTGCTGGAAGACTTGTGTTGACTTTGAGTGACAACCGCTTGATTTGAGGAAAAGAGTGTAACAGATCCATACCTCCAGTAGATGGACATGAAAGATACCTCTCCAGCTCTCCTGATTTTCTGGTCTTAATGGATCCAAAGAAGTCTTCTTCATCAGAGTGGCTGCTGTTTGTGCTGTTGTCATCATCAGTGTTAGTGTCCAAGTCATCCTTGATGTAGTTGAGACCTTTAAAAACATTTTTGCAAAGAATTACTACACTTATGCAGCATGTGTATGTAATGTTTTGTTATGTGCACACACACACACTGATGTTTTTATATTTACCAGATTTTAAGATCCCATCCAGCAGGGCATCGATGAGAGGTGCACACACTTTGCAAGATGAGACAAGCTTCTTCCTTGTCTTGCCTTGGTGTAGTGTTGGCAGGAGGAAGCCCATGTGCACAGATGATTCTCACAGTCTTCATCGGTGGCTCATCAGAGGAGGAGGATTTTCGCTTCTTGTTGGAATCTACCAAGTGAAGTAGAAAGCACCATTATATACGTATCATGAGTAAACGTATATTCATTCATAACTATATTTCACGTAATCACAAAGGTATATTCATACATAACTATGTTTCATGTAATCAAAGGTTCACAAATGTGTTTCAGGTAATCAAAGGTTTTAATACAATCATGTTTAGATGCTTAAATGCACTGTGCAAACTTTAATCTTACCGGTGTGCAGTTTGAGCAGACCTGCAGCTCGAAGCAACTCTGAGGCCGACATCTGCCCTTCCCCCCCACAGGGAGGAAGGGCAAAGCAGACACAGGATCTGACTGAAAGAACAGGTACATCTTTAGTATAAACACAGATACTTAGTTTATGCAACACACTTAGTTCATGACACAGAATGTGCCACTTCATGACACAAAAGGTGCCACAGGTGAAACATAAATGTCGAAGGAAACTAGTTTGAATCTAAACTCTTCTAAAACTTATGCTCAAACAAAGAGGCACACACAATCTGATGCAGGTCATTCCAGAGACCTTGGGCACTATAAATCTCAGTTGCCTTAGCAACTACTGATAGCAGCTCCCTGACCAATAAGGAGCTCAAAACATTTTATGATATCTCACAAGCAGAGCAGCAAACTGACATTCCTTGGGCGACTTCGAGCGAAAAGGTCGGTTCAACGAATCATCCGATCGTATGCATATTGATCAATTGATTGTCTGCTTATTCTGTTAACCTGTATCTTTTTCAATAAATCTGACTTGCTTCGAGAGACGCCTGGCTCATTTGAACACCCAAACTGAAATTCCTTCACAACTCAGTGTATTTCATCAAGCTGTTCGAGTGGATCCTCTGTTCACAAATAAATAAATAAAACAGAATAAGAATATATAATCCACACATCAAACATTTCAGATAAACCTATTACATTTTCAAAGACATGCCAAAGCATTGAGTTAATAATAATGATTTAAAAAAGCTGGTCCTCTGGACATTCAAAAAACAAAACAAAAAGCTTTGTTTGTTATATACAGTATACTGTATATGTTTGAGACTTAATAATACGTTACTAAATAAAGTAACTTAAATACAATTAACCCTTGTTGTTTATTTTAGTTTGTACTGTAATGTTCAAATATGAAACCAAAGCAGTTTGCCAGGGCAAAAATGTTTTTAGTTTATTTTAGAGAGAGAGAGAGAAAAAGATACTTTCAAGCCCAAAACCGCAATCATAACTGGATAACAACAAATTCAAATATACTTTTTTCCCCTGAAAAGTTACAAGAAGAAGCCTTTTTAAATCAGGAGCATCATGAACAGTTTATGTCCTGATGCTGCTCAATAATTCAGGTCAAACAAATCTAACAAGGATGTCAGGTCTTCTGAACAGATTCTGCTTTGTTGAAACATTTCATCTGAGGAGCTGCAAAAACTCAGTAAAAAAGCAGTTTAACCAGTTAGCTGACTTCCAGAAAACTAGCTATTCACTTGATAAACAGAGGACATCAGCCCACTGATGGCTGCTTGCTATTCAACAGGAGCTGAGTGGCTCTTGACATTCTCAAGGTACAAACAATGGGGAGACCGGACCTGAGGGAAGTTGCCCCCCCCCACCTTCTCGAAATCAAACAAAATTGGTGTCAAACGTTTGTGCTACGTTTGTGCTGGTTTGTGCTGCAAAAATTTCCGTTTGTGCCGCTATCATTTTAAAGTTATAAAGAAATGTTTCTAGAGGTCATCAAAGGTCAACCAGCCCCCCCACCTTCTTCAAATCAAACAAAATTGGTGTCAATCAACTCGGCTACGTTTGTGCTGGTTTGTGCAGCAAAAAAAAATTGTTTGTGCTGCTTTGGTTTATGAGATATTAAAAAATATTTACAGTATAGGTCATCCAGAGGTCATATCCCCACAACTTGCTCCAAATCAAATCGAAATGATCTACTTTTTGGGAATTGGACTTGAAACGCTCAGCTGCGACCTGCGGACCGGAGCGGGGCGGAGCCGCGTGCAGTGTAAAGCCGGGGTTACAGTCCTGAACATAAGTGATGTCTTCATCTCAGTCCTGGTGGATTTCTGACCAGTACTGCCCCCTACTGGTCAATGTGGATGTATTCACACACTAATTCCACTGATTTGATGTTTTCTGTTTTCATCTTCTCTTCAAACATGTTCAGACTGTGCTGTGAGGTTGGATGAAGTCCTTGTGAGGATCAAGAGTCTGACCTGCAGCAGACAGCAGTCACAAGTCAGTGGAGAACAACAGGAAGTTATGCTAACAGGCTAACTGAGCTAGCAGCTGCTAAAACATGACACAACAAAGTTCTGTTAGCTTCAACATGTCACAGCTCCTGAACAAATGTTGCATGGTGGATTTTTCCAGCAGTTCTCTTTGGCCTCAGATGGTTGAGAAGATGGAGTCAAAGTGTCAAATATTTGTCTGATTTCAAAGTGAAGCAGAGTAAAAATCCACAATGCAGCTTCACTTTGAGCAGCTGTGAGTTTGAAATAGTTTGAATCTTCCTCTAAACTTCATGTGTTGACTCCATGACTCTGAAGCATTGGTCCATGTCTCCCCTCAGCTGAAGAACCTCCCACCACCAGCACCTGCTGACATGTTGTGAACCTTGAGAGCTTGAGATCAGCAGCATTTTCCTGAGTGTGGACATGAACAGCTGGAGCTGACAGGAACAGGAAGTAAAACAGATAATCTTTCCACCTGGAACTGCTCACTGAGTTCCACTCAGTCCAAATGTTCTGAGCTGAAGTGACAACTAGAAAAGAGTTGTTCTAAAGCAGACGTCTTGATTCTGACTCTGGATCAGATCCACTGACAGACTGTGGACATGATGGAAGCAGAAATGTAACGCCATGTTCCTCCTTCATCTGAAGATTCTGACTCTGGATCAGATCCACTGACAGACTGTGAACATAATAATAATAATAATAATAATAAACTTTATTTGTATAGCACCTTCCTACAATGCCTTGCATTGACCAAGGTGCTTAACAGGATAAAAAGATGAATAAACTGGAACAATAAATCAATGAAAATAGAATAAGAAACAACAGCAATAAAAGAAGGCAATGGAAATAAAAAATGCTACATACTAAAATACCACAAGTAATAAAAGTTACACACTGAAAGCTTTTTTGAACAAGTGGAAATAAAAAGGCAATGGAAATAAAAAATGCTACATATTAAAATACCAAAAGTAATAAAAGTTACACACTGAAAGCTTTTTTGAACAAGTGGGTCTTCAGTCTGGTTTTGAACAGAGTCAGATCAGAGGTGGCACGCAGCTCAAGGGGGAGGCTGTTCCAGGCTTTTGGGCCGGCAACAGAAAATGACCGGTCTCCCCATTGTTTGTACCTTGAGCGAGGCACCTCCAGCAGGTGTTGACTGGCAGATCGTAAAGCTCTGCCGGGCTGATGGGCTTTCAAAAGTTCTGAGATGTACAGAGGAGCAAGTCCATTCAGAGCTTTGAAAACAAACAGCAGCAGCTTGAACTGTATCCTGAACTGAACCGGGAGCCAGTGTAGAGAGGACAGGACAGGAGTGATGTGTTCATATTTTCGTGTGTTGGTCAAAAAGCGCGCGGCAGAGTTCTGTACAAGCTGTAAACGGGAGATGGAGGATTGATTAATACCAACATACAAAGCATTACAATAATCAAGTCTGGAGGTCACAAAGGCATGGATGGCCTTCTCCAGATCACCACGGCTGAGAAATGACTTGACTTTAGAGAGCAGACGGAGCTGGAAAAAGCTGGTCTTGACAACAGAACTGATCTGTTTATCAAACTTTAAGTTGGAGTCAAGCTGCACTCCAAGATTTCTGACCACCGGGTTGAAGTGGGGGAGGGGAAAACCAACACTGGGACTGGGAAGGATGTTGCTGGTGTCATCAGGTGCACCAAATAAAATGCATTCAGTTTTATCTGTGTTTAGGTGGAGGAAGTTTTGAGAGAGCCAGTGCTTAATGTCATTTAAGCAGTTGACAAGAGTGTTTGAACTGAGTGAGGGGTTGGGAGTGACTGGCAGATAGATTTGTAAATCGTCTGCATACATGTGAAAAGACAGGTTATGACGTGTGATGATTGATCCTAATGGCAGCATGTAAAGAGAGAAGAGGACTGGCCCTAGAATAGATCCCTGTGGTACGCCAGAGGTCAGAGGGGTTGATGAAGAGGAGGACAGATCGCCTATCATGACAGAAAAAGTTCTCCCAGACAGGTAAGATTTGAACCACTCAAGCACAGCTCCCTGGAGGCCAACCTGCTGAGACAAACGGTTGATTAGTACCTGATGGTCGACGGTGTCAAAAGCTGCTGAGAGGTCTAACATCACCAGCAGAGCAGGGTTTTTTGCATCCAGGGACAGAAGAATGTCATTCTGTACTTTGAGCAGTGCAGATTCAGTGCTGTGACGAGCTCGAAAACCTGACTGAAATTTTTCAAACAGGTTGTTGAGCTCTAGAAAAGATTGAAGTTGAATAAAAACAATCTTTTCTAGGACCTTTGACATGATGGAAGCAGAAATGTAACTCCATGTTCCTCCTTCATCTGAAAATGAAAGCAAAACAAAGGTTGTCCTGAAAAGTCTGCAGCTCTGAAAGAGACCCAAGAGATTCACTGTGTCATGTCAAACACAGTCAGATGGAATGACATGAAGCCCAGATGTGAAGAGCAGATGTTCATCACATGATGACATCACTGTTTTGTCATCAAATGATTTCAGTCTGTGTTGATCAGACAGATTAACTCATTTTATTACAACTCACTTTACTTTTTTTATCATCACAGAGCTGGTGCTGGTGCTGTTGTTGGACTCTCAGAGACTCACTGTGAAGTTGTGGCCTCAGCTCTGAAGTCCAACCCCTCCCATCTGATACAACTGGACCTGAGTCAGAACCAGCTGTCTGACTCTAAAGTGAAGCATCTGTGTTCTGGACTGAAGAGTCCAAACTGTAGACTGGAGGTTCTGAGGTCAGTTCACTGCAGCTGTTGGAGGTTTTCTATGTTTGTCCAACTAAAATCATTCCCTGATACTTCACAATTTATTCAGTTATAAATGTTTCATTCATTCAAAAGTTCAACTTGAACACGTCTGTTTTGAAGTTTCTCTTTCCAAACGTCTAAAAACCTTTTTAGAACAAAAACATGTTTGCTGCTTGTTTTAACCTTTAAATCACTTTTACTGGATTCAACATGAAACAGTTGTCTCAGCGCTGAAGGAGAAGGAAGAGCGATCATGTTTTTACCTGTTTCTGCTTTGTCTGTGTGCAGTTTGTTTGTTAACAGCTTTAACAAAATATCTAAT
>JBBPBX010077681.1:0-16809 GCA_038048925.1 Garcialebias charrua | reverse complement strand
CTGTTCTGCCTATTTATGGGGTGTGTGACACCTTGTGCACGGGCAAAAATCTCGAGGATGATTGCTTCCAGGGAAATGGAGGATTTTGGGACGGCGTTTCCCTTGGTGCAGGCGGGGTCCACACCGTCGCCTGCCGCACAAACTCACCTGTATTTGGCAGACAACAGATACCTGTAGTAGTGGGGAGTGTTTGAGTGTGGAATGGAAGAGTGTTGCTTTTGTCCTAATTATATTATTTCTCTGATGATCTTGCTGTTTGGAGGGGGTTTCATGTTTTCATCTTGTTTTTCGGGTTTAATGATGGAGTCAGTTTGGGGTTAGTCGGGATGGTTGGTTCTGGGGTCAGATGGAGGTCAGGCGCGGTTCGCTGCTGGGTGAAGGAGCTCTCAGGTATTCGGCGGAGTCCAGATACCTGTAGAGTGGATGGGGAACTCGGAGGTGGACCCCAGCTGGGGAGTTGGAGCGAAGAGGGGAACTGCATTTATCATTTTAGGCTTGGTTAGAATAGGCCACTAAGGCTTTCAACGGATGATTGTTGTTTTTGCGGTTAGATGATGATTAGTTTTGGAGTCAGATGGAGGTTAGGTGGAGAGTTAGTTGATTTTGATGGTTTATTTGCTTATTTTTGATTTTTTGTTATGGGTGGTTTTCCTTCGCTGGTGTGTTGGGATGGGGTTCCTCTGCGGGGGCCCCTAGTGCTCTGCTGGTGGTTGCGGCCTATCTTTGATAGGCCGAGAGAGGGAGATGAAGGATAAATCACTGTTATACACGTTATTATGATTAAACCTATATTATTCACATGATCAAACCTATAGTAGATGTGCTTCGATTTGCAACTGTGTTTCTCATGTAACCACAAAGGGTTTCACATGTTCAGCTGTGCCAGTATTAATCTTACGGACCAGAGCTGCTGGAGCAGGCCTCAACCCACGGACCACCTCTTTGAAGCAAACCAGAGCTGCACACAACACATTCCAAGGGGGAGGGCACACATGCAGCAAAAAACATCTTTAGTATACCACACACATCAGAAATACATTTAGTTATGCTCAATACACAGGCTCACACTTAGTTAATCACACACAAGGTGCACAGGACAATAACTTGTTTAAACTTAAGCAAAACTCGTTTAAATCTAGAACTGCTCCTCTGAATTTGCACAAACAAAGAAGCACACAAACTGATAAAGGTCAGGAAGCAGAGACCTTGAGCAGGATCATAAATCTCGTTGCTAAGGCAACTATCAGGTTTAACCAATGGGACAACAGCAGTATCCCAAAACAATTTATGGTACCACATAACATCACGTATCAAGAAGAGACTTTAGGCATTCCTGGGACGACTTCACGGCGAGAGGTTCGATCCAGCAGCTTGGTTCGTGTGCACATGAATTGACCTAATGCCCATTTTCTGTTTAACCTGTTTTAAACCTGTGTCTTAATCAATAAACCTTACTTTTCTCAAGAGACGCCTGGTCATTTCCGAACACCATTGAACTGAAATCCCTTCAGTTGGTGACGACCGACGTGATGACCCAGGCGGACTTCTGAGAAGACGAGGAGCTCGTGGATCCGAGAGTGCAGGGGCCCGAACGAGATAAGGTGAGTTGTTACCGTGTTTAACTAGAACAACAATTCGGCCCAGAAACCAAATTTACTGCACTTTAGGTCCCACAGGTTCTCTCGTGATAAAGAGTCCTTGGGAAGATAAATAAAACTATTAAACTAGTTTATAAGAGGTTTTCCTCAGACACAGGTTTCAGCTTAAACAGAAGCGCGCAGGCTCGGTTCGGGATCAGGGGGGGGCGAAGGCCGCTCCCCGCCTGGTGCGGCCGAGGAGCACACGTTCGTTTAAATAAATCACGGGTCAAGCGAACGTCGAAGTTTTTATTACTTACTGTTTGAGGATAAGCGTTTCCATTCAAGCTGTGAGTAGCCGCTGCCGACGGGCTTGTTTCACTCCGGCTGACTCGTGCTGGTAGTGGGTAGTCCGGTCCAGGTGTCTTGTTTCACGGTCTTGTTTGGAAAAGCGCTTACGGTGCGTTTGATCCTCTGAGTAGCTGGAAAAGGTCGTTTCAACTTGTTTCGCGTCCGCTCGCGAGTAGAAAAAAACGACTGCCGCTTGTTTTGGAAGATCATACGTAAAACCGTAATTTGGCGTCGTGGAGGGGTCGCCAAAGGTTCACGTTAAGGTGAACACTCATAGGGTGCCTTGCGTTAAACTTGCGGGGTAGCGCAGTGGACTCGCCCTGAGAGAGAGAGGTTGAATACGGAAGCATATTAATGCCACTGGTGTTTATTTTACATATAAAAAAAATATTTTGCGTCGCATTTCTTCCAGATTTAGTGTAAATCGTCGTTTTAGGGCCTGAGATCTCAATTAGATTCAAATTAGATGTTTTAATTGTTCGTTTTGTTATATGTTTGTGTCGACTCAGGAGTGTGGGGTTTAAAAAAAAAAAAAAGAACGGATCTTTGAATGACTGAGGATAAATGAGTGGTGCTGCCATAGTTTTCCGCCAGAGGGAGCTGTTGATTAACATAGTAAAAAGTCTGAAGACAGAGGTTGGACCTCGGACGCTCTCAGACTCTTTTACTGCGTTTTTTCAAGAGGACTCAGTGCATGGGAGGAACGATTGAAAAATAAAGCTTTCTGAGTGAGTGTTTGAGAAGAGAATTATGGCGCACATTAAGCAGAGAGGGGACCAACAACAGGAACCTTTACAGAATCAAACGATAAGGGTTCAGGCGGCCATTACAATAATGCATGGAGAGAACTCTCCAAAGTCCAAACAGCTGGACACGTTGCTCCTACAAATTGTGAGGTCATCAGAAAAGTCAACAGAAAACGTTACCCAATTAGTTTGGGCAAAAGTGAAGGAACAGCAAAAGCAATTAGAATGCATACAAGCTAATCAAACAATTTGTACATCATTTTGGGAGCGTTCTAAACTTAATAAAAATCACCAACAGCAAAAACATTTAGTCGAGGTGTACACACAGCTCGCTTTGTTAGCTCAGAGCGTTCAGAATGTTGGAGAGACAGAAAGTGCTGCCACATCAGATGAAAAAATGACACCGCCTCCATATGCTGTCAGTCCCACCGCGCCTCCGGCCCCTCAGGCTGCTCCTGCTGCTCCGCCTGCCGGTCAGTTTCCCATGTTTCCTAGAAGGAGAGGTCAGAGAAGAGACGAGGAGGAGGAGAGTGAGGATGAGGAGCAGGCCCGAGCAGGGAGCAGCATGGAGGATCGGATGCGGAGACAAAGGGTAGAATATTTACGTAGTGACGTAGATAAGAGGTTCAGTTGGGATGGTGAGCAAAGAGAAAGGGAGTGGCCAGGTTCACTGACCCCTCGCCCACGAGACTATGAGAGAGAGGAAGAAAATCGAGCTGCAAGACGTTACGAGGAAGAGACAGGGAGGGGGTGCTACGGCCCCCCGAAGGGAGGAAGGCAAAGACAGAGAGGGATGAGGTGACCCAGAAAGTGAAAAGCAAGTGGATGAAGGAGCAAACAGGAAGTTGAGACAGAAAAGTACACAAGGAAGTTGAGAAGAAGACAGGAGGCAGGAGATGGAGGGAGTGAGTTCAGGCCCCAAGAAGAGAGAAAGGGGGTGGGCCACAGAGAGGGGTTGTGGAAGTATCCGAGAGAAGATGAGGAAGGTGAGGTGAGATTAAACATTTATCTTGAAATCAGCCACAGAGCAAAGAACTTATTTTAGAAATTTTAAGAGGTCAGCAATTCACCAATTAGGCAAACACGAGAGTTCTAGAGAGAAGTGAGACAGTTTCGGGTTGAGGTTCAGTGAACTTTAAAGTTGATGTAAATTTATTTTTTTTGCTTTTGGACTTTAGATTAGAGGTGAAAAACCCGTTGTGCAGACCAGACCCTGCGAGATGTGTTTTGGTTGGAGACAAATGCCGAATGAAACAAATATAGCTTTTGAATTTTGGTTTAATAATATAAGGGCGTTAGATTAATTTGTTTTTCTTTCACAGCCTAACAGCACAAAGCTGGTGGGAATGGAGCAAGAGACAGGCAGATTTCTTTATTACCACACACATAATGTAATTTGCCATGAGCTAGGATTCAACCAAAATGCACGAAACTTTTCGTTTGTCAGGAGATTGGGGGAACAGTGATGGCTCCATTGGATTTGAATGCATAAAGTTGACGTCTACATGGTTCATTTTGACTCTGAGAGCGACAGCGGACAGGAAGTGGGAGCGAGACCTCTCACTCATGAATGGACACACAGACAGTTGAAGGAAAAAGCAAAGAACTGTCATTCAAACACCAGAATGTCCATGAACTTCCTCAACCATAGTTCAAGGTTACGACCTGAACAAAACAACAGTCCAGGACACAAACAGATGTCAAAGTCAGCAAACACAACGTGAAATCAAATGAAGTCAGGACTTGGGGCATCCTGCAGAGAAAGCCACCCAGACAAAAGGGGCGGGACACTGGAGCTGACCTAAGCTGGACAAATGGACAAATTCACACGATCAGAGCATGAGCATGTGAAACAGCTGTCACGAGTCACTCATTCAAGCAACCCGTGAAGGCGTCGGCCTCACATTCGAATCGGTGGGGTCACATTGGGGCCTCAGTCTCAGGGCCAAACGTAAAGTGCATTATTTAATGATGACACATAGAACAGGCCACCGCAGGCCACAGGATTAATAGATTAATACTGGACGGTGAGTTCTGTTTGTCTGCTTCTCCCCATCCCAGTAGGCTCTAAAACAAGATAACAAGGCTCTCATCCCGAGGCCTACAGGAAAATGAGTTTGTGAATATCTTCACAGGTGAAATTGGTGTCACCTCAATTATTCATATTAGGTTGAAAGGTTAAATATTTAATGGCATTTCTCCTCGAGGGGAGGCATTGGCAGGAGTCTGATGGGTACAACGAGATCAATAAATTAGGAAATACAGAAGGAGCACGTGGTGGTCAGTGAGAAAAATGGTTATTGTGGACAGAAAAGCGGAGCAGCGATAGTGCTGGTTTGGTGAGGGGCTTCAGACATATCAGTGTTTTGACGCGATGATAGGTTTGAAGCAGAAAGAGGGACACAGTCAGCGCCGAGGGCGGAGGCAGGGCTCTGTGTGAACTTTGGCTGCAGCACTAACTAAGCTCGTTCAGTGGACAAGAGAGGGTTTTGGACAGCAAAGGGAGACAAAGGAAGCAGACGTGCGATGTGGTATCACAGCTTTGACAAAACCAACACACAGGCGATAAATACACATCAGGAATGTAACTGTCAAGTTGATTTGGAAGGAAAAAGAGCATCGGGATACATCAATTGACGTCAGATGGTGATGGTCACTCCAGAAGAAGAGAGGGCCATGAGATGGGATGAGGCCTCTGCGGCTTGCTGTCAACAGGGGCGGATCCTCAAGGAAGAGAAGACAGTGTGGGTGGACCATCCAGAAGATGGAGAAGAGGATTCTGAGGAGCGGCGACTCGCGCAGGTGCGTGCACACCAGATGAAGGGAAATTCATTCAGCTGGTGGCACACACACATTTTGGACTTTCTGATCAGAACATTTGGGCACGTATGCGCCGTGCTTTCGTTGCGTGATCCTCAATGGACAGGGAAGTCGCGCGAATAAAGAAAATTTCCGACCGTAAGGACACCAGGTCATGAGATAATAATTGGTTGTACGGACATGCTCGAACCGGTAAAAGAGTTCAGAAATTTTCTGGTTGACGTGCCACATTCACTGGCTGACCAGAGGCATAACAAAAACAAGAGAGAAGACGAGAAAACAGTTCAGAATTTTAATCAATTGCTACATTCCAAGACATTTTTTTTCCTTTCGTTCTGCAAAAATCAGATCGGATGATTGTATACATTTTAGCAATGCAAATCTAGGGAATATTAGAAATACTTTAGGCCTCAAACATGTTAGTATATTTTTGAAAAATTGGCTGTAATCTGTGCACAGACTAAAATTAATTAACTTGGGGGCTTTAGGGCTGAGGACGTCTGTAAATAGGGGTTGTATGTTGTTAAAATGTCATGTAAAATGTACTTTGTGAGACTTATGGTGGTCTGTCCAGCTTCCTTCTCCAGAACGGTGAATCCATCGCACAAGAGGCGACAAAGCCTGATCGAAGGCGGGAGGCCCACTGACATCCTGGGGGCTTCTCAGAGTCTATGAGAGAGAGAGTCACCACGTGAGCGAGCACATCTGGGCTGCTGAAACGCACCTCATCAGCGCGCCAGAGAGGGTGAGACACAGCCAGAGTGGTCCGGAGGGAGAACCCCAAAGGTCATCACAACAGGTCGAGGCACACCTCGCGGGGCTTCAGAGCGGAGAGCTCTGAAGGGTCATCTGGAGCGAGCAGGTCCACACAAAAGGTCGGCTGTCCTGCGTCTTCATCTGAGAAGGTGTCGTGGTCGAGAAGGTGTCGTGGTCGAGAAGGTGTGGGGTTCTGTTGCCGCTTCGCTTCACTTCCTCTTCCGGTGAAGCCATCTGTCCGTGAGGTGTTCTGGGTCGAGTGGAAGAAGAAGCATTCCGCATACGCCTGTCTTCTCGCTGTGGGAAGTCATCTTGAGAAGCATCTTTGTTCTTGCCCTTATAACCGGTCCGGCCTACCTGCCTTGAGAGGGAAGATCCAGCAGCTTAAACAGGCAGAGCCCAGCAGGTGGACCTGAAGAGGAAGGGGGGTCTGCCATCCTAATTTGGGTCGGGGCAATTTGCTTGACCAGTGGAGCGGGGAAATTTGGACAAAGTACCGGCTGGGTATAATAGCTTTTTGCAGCCCAAAATTGATAAGGTGGTGGCGAAGCGACGCCCTTCGTGGCCCCTGAAGAGTGCCGTGGTCAACAAAGATCTGAGGAGAACAGGGAGCAGAGTTTAAAAAACCTAAGACATAATCAATATAGATGAACTGGAAAAGTAGTTGAAATTTTGCAAGTGTATGTGTTTTGTGTTTTGAAATCATCAAGGGTTAGCTAATTCACTGATATCATATGATTTTAACTTTAAGAATCACTCTTAAAGCACACAGTGAAGGTTAAAGGTTAGATTACATACTTACTCTTTAATGAGTGTTGTATACTAGACTGCATTACATTTAGCTTAGCTGCCAAACATTAGCTGTTCTCTAACAACTACACATAATCAATTAGTTAGTATTACCTCAAGTAGTTCGTATTTTTCTTAAAATTAGAGGTCAATACATCTACTCATACTTCTTATGCACACATATATGATTTTCAAGGGTTTGGAGTTACATCTCTCGATTTCACAGCTACAATAAAGAAGAATTAAGGTTCTGAAACCTTCCATAATTCTGATTTAAACTGGTGGGGAGTGGGATGTATTCCTTTTGAATATGTGTTTCCTTACAGGCCCGGATCCAGTGTACCTGTGTTAAAAAAAAAAAAAAAGAAGATTTTGTTAACTGTGCATGTTTTTGAAATTTCATCTCTGAATTCATTCTATGTGTCTTCTTTTCCAGGGTTGTTGATTTTACTGTACAGGGGGTCATTTTACTTGTGTTTTCGTATTGTACCATCACATTCAGGGGTGCACTGTGTTGACGTGGTGCTGTGTTTCTGGCGTGGGTCCACCATGGCCTGGGGCCATCACAGATTATTTGTGATAGGAGGTGGGATCTCAGGAACTGTGGTCTCCATCATTTTGGTGTTGGAGTATTTCTGTGTGATACCAGGTCGTCCGAGTTGCCATCAACCCGTACCCCAGCAGAGGGACAAGAGAGATGCCCTCATGCAGGAGGTGTGGCCACGGGTGCGGGATGCTGATCTTCTGTCGATGAATTTCTCTGAAGTCTTTCAAAGGAACTCTTGGTATAAATATGCACAGTTCCTGGCCAGGAACCGTCACACGTCCGAATCTTACATCTGTACCCCACTTCCGGTAGCAGAATCACGGCTGCCACTGCGTGTTAAACCTCTTGACCGGTTGTTGTCATTCTGTGTTCTGCAGATCAGCTCCAGAGGATTCTTCAGGGAGCACCTGCAGTGTCAGCCTAAAAGGTGCAAATTGAGCACATTATCACAGCCGATGGTGTTAGCTCAGTTTGTGGAGTGGCCATCCAGTGGACAGTTCCCTGTTTGTGTGCGCCGCGTCCACCATCAGGACTCTTATCAGGTGGTGGTGGGGTCACTCCCAGAAGGGAGGTGTCGAGCGCTATACCACCCAGGTAGGGAATTCATGGGTGTGCCTGGCAGTAATGGCACGTATCCGGTCGAGGCTTTGGGCTGGCTGTGTGGACATCAGGTGCTGCTGACATTGCCCGCAAACTGGACTGGGTGCTGTGCACCTGTTGCGGTTACAGACGAGTCGTACCTGGTGTCTTTGAGTAACGGTTCTCATTATGTGGGAGGGTCGAAGACTTCTGACGTCAGTCAGCACGAGTCTTTTTGGGGTTCAGAGGTCCCGGTGGAATGGAAGCGTAGCTTCTTCCCGGGGTCAAAGGTCGGAGATCACCTGTTGCGTGTGGAAGCTTTAGACTACCACTTTGGGATGTTCCTTTATGAGTCTGTGCAGGAGTTTGGGACCACCTCTGCGGAGTCGTGGGCCCTGCGTGTGGTGTCCTTAAATCATGAATTGCTGTTGGATTTGTTTAAGGCGTCTGTTAATGGTGTGTGTGTGATGATCAATGTTAACACCTGCTGTACCTTTATACCTGAGGCGTCTGTTTCAGATCCGCAGGTCAGGGTGACAGCGGCCCTGCGCCTTCTGAGAGAGCTTCAGGAGCATCAGACGGAGGAGGCGCACACAGGGCTGTGGCATGTACTGTCTTGGTTCACGAGAGGGTCATGGCAACAGGTGTTAGTTAAGCTTTTGGCCTTGCCACTAGCTATTTTGGTTCTGTTCTGCCTATTTATGGGGTGTGTGACACCTTGTGCACGGGCAAAAATCTCGAGGATGATTGCTTCCAGGGAAATGGAGGATTTTGGGACGGCGTTTCCCTTGGTGCAGGCGGGGTCCACACCGTCGCCTGCCGCACAAACTCACCTGTATTTGGCAGACAACAGATACCTGTAGTAGTGGGGAGTGTTTGAGTGTGGAATGGAAGAGTGTTGCTTTTGTCCTAATTATATTATTTCTCTGATGATCTTGCTGTTTGGAGGGGGTTTCATGTTTTCATCTTGTTTTTCGGGTTTAATGATGGAGTCAGTTTGGGGTTAGTCGGGATGGTTGGTTCTGGGGTCAGATGGAGGTCAGGCGCAGTTCGCTGCTGGGTGAAGGAGCTCTCAGGTATTCGGCGGAGTCCAGATACCTGTAGAGTGGATGGGGAACTCGGAGGTGGACCCCAGCTGGGGAGTTGGAGCGAAGAGGGGAACTGCATTTATCATTTTAGGCTTGGTTAGAATAGGCCACTAAGGCTTTCAACGGATGATTGTTGTTTTTGCGGTTAGATGATGATTAGTTTTGGAGTCAGATGGAGGTTAGGTGGAGAGTTAGTTGATTTTGATGGTTTATTTGCTTATTTTTGATTTTTTGTTATGGGTGGTTTTCCTTCGCTGGTGTGTTGGGATGGGGTTCCTCTGCGGGGGCCCCTAGTGCTCTGCTGGTGGTTGCGGCCTATCTTTGATAGGCCGAGAGAGGGAGATGAAGGATAAATCACTGTTATACACGTTATTATGATTAAACCTATATTATTCACATGATCAAACCTATAGTAGATGTGCTTCGATTTGCAACTGTGTTTCTCATGTAACCACAAAGGGTTTCACATGTTCAGCTGTGCCAGTATTAATCTTACGGACCAGAGCTGCTGGAGCAGGCCTCAACCCACGGACCACCTCTTTGAAGCAAACCAGAGCTGCACACAACACATTCCAAGGGGGAGGGCACACATGCAGCAAAAAACATCTTTAGTATACCACACACATCAGAAATACATTTAGTTATGCTCAATACACAGGCTCACACTTAGTTAATCACACACAAGGTGCACAGGACAATAACTTGTTTAAACTTAAGCAAAACTCGTTTAAATCTAGAACTGCTCCTCTGAATTTGCACAAACAAAGAAGCACACAAACTGATAAAGGTCAGGAAGCAGAGACCTTGAGCAGGATCATAAATCTCGTTGCTAAGGCAACTATCAGGTTTAACCAATGGGACAACAGCAGTATCCCAAAACAATTTATGGTACCACATAACATCACGTATCAAGAAGAGACTTTAGGCATTCCTGGGACGACTTCACGGCGAGAGGTTCGATCCAGCAGCTTGGTTCGTGTGCACATGAATTGACCTAATGCCCATTTTCTGTTTAACCTGTTTTAAACCTGTGTCTTAATCAATAAACCTTACTTTTTCCAAGAGACGCCTGGTCATTTCCGAACACCATTGAACTGAAAACACTTCAGTTTATACCATGTCAGTCTATCTGGGGTGAATTTTTCTGTCAGGTATTGACTTGTTATAGTTTGTGTGCACTCAAAAATATCTTCTTGTTCAATTATGGCCAGTGTTAAGGATGTTAGACACCAGAGGTGGGCACTCGAGTCACATGACTTGGACTCGAGTCAGACTTGAGTCATTAATATTAAGACTTTAGACTTGACTTGAAAAAAGGTTCAGAGACTTGTGACTTTGACTTTTACACCAATAACTTGGGACTTGACTTGGACTTGAACCTGTTTACTTGAAAAGACTTGATTTTTTACCCTAAATCTTAAGTTTAAAACACATTAATAATATGTTGATTTTCACTCATTCCATATGAACAGACGCAGACCGTCCCTCTCAGTATTATAGAGAGTTTTGCAACGCTCTTTGAACTAGTCAATACGCAGTCACGTGGTTCATGCAGCTCTCAATAGTTCCAAACAGCTCATCACTGTCAGTCAGTTTCAGCAGCTATTGGCGCAACATAACGAAAGACGGAAAAAACACTTCCAAAACACTGAGAATGAACTACGTTCAATGCTGGAACCGCTGATGTTTGGAACTATTTGCGGCTACATGACCCATGTGACTTTTACATTCCATTCTTTCTATAGAAGTCTATGGGCGTGTGGCAACTCTCTTTTCATATGGCTCTGGTTCCTCTGTTTTTCCACACTCCATACATATGTGTGCATGAGCTGAAGCATAACCAATCAAATTAACAAGATTTTAAAAAATCAAAAGAACAAAACAAGCAAAAAAGGAGAGATAAAAAACGCTCAATGCATCTTTATGTTTATCAGGGTGCGAATGGCTTGAGCAGCAGAAGGGGTCACTGCACCCTTTTCAGATCCAGTGCACCTCAAACAGCTGCTTTGGATCCAGCATTTTCTCTGTTGTGGGTGGAACACCATGTGTTGTGCAGTCGAGACATGAAGACAGAGGTGACACAAAAAGTTCAAGGTAAAGACTATATAGTGTACTTCCCCCCCTGTATTTTTATTTATTTATTTATTGTCTAAAATTGTAATAAGGGCTCTTTTGATGCTTTTAATTTGATGTTTTCTCAGATCTGATCCTGGAAGATGCTGCAGATCCTGCAAAGTCAGAGCAACCCATGACTCCTGGTGATGAAGATCAAAAAGACTGTAAAGATGGAGAATGTTTGCTGCTTACGGTAAAAGGCAGAAGAAGAATGTACAGACCAGTCCATCATCACAGCTAAGTCCCTAGCTGGATATTGCTGATAGACAGAACACCCTCTTGTTCTGGACAATGAACATGCAGACTCTTCCTTCACTGTTTCATGTGGCCACCAGAGTTTAGGCGGTGTCTGCTTGCAGTGCTCCAGTGGAGCCAGTTTTCAGCCATGGCGGCATCGTATTACGTTCTCATCGTGCACAAATGACAGACAGACTTTTGTCCAGTTTAGTATTTTACAAATGCAGAATACTGTAGTTAACTGGAATATCTTAAATTGCAGCTTCCTGTTAATTGTTCAGTTCATGTATTTGTTTTGTTTGTCTTGTGTCACTCACACATGGACACATACAAACAGTTCACTCAGTGACCAGATGAGAGAGGAGAGGGGGGAAAAGCTATTGTAGTTCTTTGTATCGTACTGTGGAAATGTCAGCACTTTTTATCTGAACATATTCTACTTTTGTCTTTTTCACTGAATGTTCTGGAAAATTATAGTTTAAAATATGACTATTCTTGCAGTTAAGTTTAACTGAACTGTGCAATGTAGAGGTGCAATTAAAAAAATATACTTTTTGTGTGCACCCATGTGCATGCTGCAGATAAAGTTTTGGTAAAAATGATCTGGTTTGGTGTTTCAATCAAATTTTCAATCCAAATCAAAAGGGGTAACTCGTGGTTGGCAAGCAAGTACAATTTACAGCCTCAACTTACATAGACACTGCTGGGCAGTATGATATAGGGACATACAGGTAGTCCCCGACTTCTGACGGAGTTCCGTTCCTACGTGACGCCGTAAGTCGAATTTCGTCGTAAGTCGGAAAATACGTCCAAACTGCACCTTATACGTACACTTCTGTATTTTACCAAGCACGTAGCCTATCCTAACACAGTACCCTACATAATTATCAAAAAACACATACATTTGAGCCATAATGAAGGGAAAAAAAAGAGTTAATAACCTACTGGGAGCTGTTGAAGCCTTCCTCCGCCTGTTAGCATGTTAGCTCGGTGTTCCTCCAACATCTGAAGCTCCCTGTAGTTCGGGCGGTCCAGACTGTTTACAGTAAGGTCTGTTAGCTCTATACATTTGGAGCCATAATGAAGGGAAAAAAGAGTTAATAACCTACTGGGGGCGGCCGTGGCGTAGTGGTAATGGCAGTCGTCCCCCGATCGGAAGGTTGGCGGTTCGAATCCCGGTTCCCCACACCATGTGTCGTTGTGTCCTTGGGCAAGACACTTAACCCCGAGTTGCTCCCGGTAGGACTGGAAAGCACCTTGCATGGTAGTCTGCCGCTACCGGTGTATGAATGTGTGTAGCATTCAATGTGTGTAGCACTTTGAGATTTTCACTAATGAAAAGTGCGTTATAAATTGAATTCATTATTATTATTATTATTATTATTATTACTGGGAGTGTAAGGAAGGCTTCATCCTGTGGCCATCCCTTGTCTGTACACCTTCTGTCTCCCGTGTCTATGTTCAGGTGTTATGAGTTGAGTTAATTACTGTTTTGCTGTATTTAAGTGAGCGTCTTTGTCATTGTTTTTGTCGCGTCGTCGTTACATCTCCCATGTCTTGTTCCTGCCAAGTCTAGCTGATGCCTATGTTTCATGTAAGTTTATGCTGCCATGCCAGCCCTTTAATTTATTATTATTAAAGTATTTATTTTTGTACATTTCTGAGTCTGAGTCCCTGCCTGTACAATTGGGTTTGTACCTGCCTCTAGAGTAAATCCTGACATTATGACGCGACCATTACTTAGAATCCAGCAGGCAGGGTTCTCCTTAGAAAATAGAAAGTTACTCACCTCTCGTGTCCACGCGGATGGAGGAGACCATGTTTTGCTGCAGCGATTTCCGGACCCGTCCCACATCGGCCCAAGAGAACTTCTGCCGGAGGGTGGAGATTTTGCCTTCTCCCTCCCAGGTTCTCGAAAAGGAAGGACGGGTTCATCTCTGAGAAAACTGCTCGACGTCCTACTTCAGTTCGTCTCTCTCCCCAGCTCCGCTTGTCGTTTCTGGATGGACATCTGGAGAAGATGAGGACGAGTTTTGTTTTGTTTCTGTTCCTCCTCCTTACCGCCGCCGTCGGAGCAGCAAAAGACGGACCCGGAAGCGTTCCACAACGTCCCCACCACAAGCTACTGTCTCACCTTCTGGGATTCCGGTGGAGGCAGAACTCAACGTCACCCCCCCCCCGCATAGAATCACTCCTACGCCAGGTCCTAACACACACCATATTCAGCCCAATGACATTCCACAAATTTACTAGACTTTACAAAATGTATTTAACTCTGCTAAAAATAACCCGGATTGTATTGAAATGGTGCTTTCCCTTATGAATACGTTTTTACTATCACAAACCGGTCTGACTCAGCTTCCTGTTTACCAGCAACTTTTGGTTAAAATAAGGATTATGAAAACACCTACCACAGATACTAAATCTGCAACAGTAGTCAGTCCTGAAACTATAGACTCTTTGGCTGCAGAAGCAGCACCCACAGACTTTACGTCTACAGTCTTTCTAGCACCTGCGGGGTCTTGTTCAGAGGACGCCTCTCATGTGTTCTGTTCTAAGGAGGTTTTAAATGATGTCTCTCATGTTGTCTGTGCTTAGGGAGATCCTGAGTCCGGGGAGGGTTCCCGGTCGTGTCCTGGACCGTGCCGTCGTGGCAGAGATCGATGGCAGAAAGGACCTGCTGACTCAGCCTCAGTCCAAGCGACTGATTCGACGCCTGCAGACTCATCTGCTGATTCGACGCCTATAGACTCATCGGCTGATTTGAAGGTTGCAGACACCTCGTACGACTCTTCGGCTACAGACTCGTGGGCTGCAGACTCTTCTGCTCCTGTTCTTGCTCCTGGTTCTTCGTCTCATGACTCATCGGCTGATCCGACGCTTGCAAACTCTTCGGGTCTCATTCCTGGTTCTTTGGCTCCTGGCTCTTCGTATCATGGTTCTTTGATTCCTGGCTCTTCGTCTCATGACCCTTTGGCTGATTCGATACTTGCAGACTCGATGGCAGACTCCTTGCCTGCAGACTTGATGGAAGACGCCTCACCTGCAGACTCGATGGCAGACTCCTTGCCTGCAGACTCCTTGACTTCTGGGTTTTTGACTCCTAGTTTTGACTCTTTGGCTCCTGGTTCCGGCTCTTCAGTTAAGGTTTCATCCGCAGAAGATCTCGCCTCAACCGCAGAAGATCTCACCTCAACCGCAGAAGAGCTTGTCTCTATCGCAGAAGATCCCGACTCCCCAACGTCCTCTGACGCCTCTACATCTACAGAGGGTCCATGCGCCGCCGACGCCTCTACATCCACGGAGGGTCCACGCACCACTGATGCCTCAACGTCAACAGAGGGTCCCCATACTGCTGATGCCTCAACGTCAACAGAGGGTCTCCGCACCGCTAATGCCTCGATGTCAACAGAGGGTCTTCACGCCGCTGATGTCTCTACATCAGACATCTCCACACCAGACGTCTCTATGCCAGACATCTCTATGCCAGACGTACCTATGCCAGATGTCCCTATGCTAGACGTCCCTATGCCAGACGTCCTTATGCCAGACGTCTCTACGCCTGATGTCTCCACGCCTGATGACGTCTTTACGCCTGATGACGTCTCTATGCCTGATGACGTCTCTATGCCTGATGACGTCTTTATGCCTGATGACGTCTCTACGCCTGATGGCATCTCAAGGCCTGATGACGTCTCTACGCCCGTAGACGACTCTTTGTTCGACTTGTCGACGCTCGCAGAAGACTATTCATGGGACTATTCGACGCCTGTGGAAGGCTCTCTGCGCAACTCAACGTCTCTAGACGACATCTTGCCTATGTCTTCTCCTGATTACATCTTTTCGCCTCATGTCTCTACGCCTGCTGAACTTGTCACCCAAGATGCAGATCTCACGCCGTATTCACCCGACGTCTCTACGCCCAACGTCCCTACGTTTGACGTCCCTATGCCCTACGTCTCTATGCCCGACGTCTCTACGCCAGTTGTCTCTACGCCAGACGTCTCAACACCAGATGTCTCAACGCCAGACGTCTCAACGCCAGACGCCTCAACGCCAGATGTCTCAATGCCAGACGTCTCAACGACAGACGTCTAAACGCCAGACGTCTCAATACCAGACATCTCAACACTAGACAAAGGCTCTACGCTTGATGAAGGCTCTACGCTCGACAAAGGCTCTACGCTCGACGAAAGTTCTACGCTCGATCACGTCTCCTCGCCTGATCGCGTCTCCTCGTCTCACGACTCTTCGACTGATGTCTCTTCGCCACACGACTCTTTGCTGTACAATAACTGGCCTGTGACGCTGATTCCTCGCCGATGACCTCCGATGGACAGCCTTCCAACCGCCTGCCTGACGTACCTCTGTCTAAGGGACGGTCTCTCGGCCGCCCGCCCGACGTATCTCGGCCTGATGGACGGGGGTCTTCGCTCCAAAGGGGGTCTTCGCTCCAATGGGACATGGATGGCTGCCAGTTTGTAACACTGTCGTTTTGGGGACAAATTAACGTGCAAATAAAATAAGCATGATGGGACTAATGCTTCAGTCATTAACATTTGTTTCCTTTCCGTCCTGCGTTCAGCTCTTTCTTAAACCAGCAGCAGCCTCGTGACTGATGGACCATGATGGCATCATCTCTCCACATACTGATCAGAGAAGAGGCATCGCTCTGACTATGTGAGCATTCTCCTTTCCAAACAGCCACAAAAACACATACACATAAACTTTTCCCTTCATTATCCTGCCTTTTTACACTTTTTCCTCCTCTATGGGAGCCAAGCTGCAGATCATTGTCATGGGAACATTTTGTCAGTGGTGCTCTGAGGCAAAAACCTTCACATTAAACAACAACCACGTTCAGCAGTGAGACATGACTCCAATATTACGAACCACCTGTCAATCAGCGGTCACATCTAACACAGGTGCGTCAGAGCACGCCCACATCAGAGACATTTGAGGTGCGTTCAAAGACTCCGCGTTATTTATTTATTTTTTTAACCCAAACTTTCTATAACGTTTTCACATAACAAAGACTTCTGAATCTGGACAAAGATGGCTCTGCTTTTTGAGCACCACATAGAATATCTCGCCACCATCTGAGTGAGCAGACCGCTCCATCATCTTAAACCTTATTGCGCACGTGAAGAAAAAAAAAAAAAAAAGCTGCGCTCCTGTTTAATTTAAGCAAATTAAAAGTACTT
>JBBPBX010077679.1:0-16810 GCA_038048925.1 Garcialebias charrua | reverse complement strand
GAAGAGCTTGTGGACTTCATTGTAGACCAGAGAGGTGTTGAGAATAGTCTTAAAGTAAGGCCTTACTTTTGTTGATCTATTACAGATTAATGCTTACAATGCACTTCTATTACTTTTAGGGTGTTTCTAACAATTCAGTTAAGTGTATTACTATATTTTGTTTCTTCATTACATACCCTTATATGAGAAAACAACACACACTGGTTGTTTGTGATGCAAAAATTAAGTAACCATTTAATGGAATTAGTAACAGCAAAGAAATAGATGAATTGGGCAGCAAAAATACTACAACAACATTCTGTTCACATAAAACATGAAAAGGTTGGTGTACTGTTTCACATTAAATAAATTTGCTTTGTAACAGTTACATCTATTAAAAAATAAAAGATTTTGCCAATCACTTTAAAACACAGTACCAAAATGGATAACTGTAAATTTTTATTCAAAATCACCTTTGGAGGCTCTACTAATCTTGTTGTAAAATAAGAGACCTCAGAAAGTAATTGCGTTTGTCTTTTTATTTTAAAGGACATTCTATCCGGCACAGTGACTCCACATTTTACATTGAAAGAAAGGTGGGTTCCAATCTTTATTGATGATGAGGCACAACTCGACAGAATCATGAAATACCTGTCAGACTTGATGGACAGCTGCAACGACATGTCATCTGAAGTTCAGAGCATGATCTCTTTAGACAGGATAAAGTACATGCTGGTTGTCATGTTGTCAGAGGTAAGCTACCGTTGTAATTATTAAATGTTTAACATTAACATGTAGTTCATCATTAATAATACATTTAAAAATTAAATGTATTCAATAAGTTCAAAAATCAGAATTTGGATTACATATAAGGTGTAAATTTTATTGTGAACATTAATCAATTACCTCAGTCAACAGTAATATGACAATTATTTAGGGACAATAAAACATATACTGTACTTAAGTAAGGAATGACACACTATAAGGTGAGTAAGTGTTGTTGCATGTGCATCATATGACAAACCAACATTCACTTATGCACATATCTTAAGTTACATTGCAAATTCATACATGTCATCCTCTTTTATTTATGTTTTTCTTCATGGTCATTGGCTAAAAAAAAGGCTATGAGTAGTATATAAACAATTAAAAAATATCCTTTGTGTGGAATGTCCAGTGGTTTCACAGATGCGTATGAATAAATGAGAAGCAGCGCCTGAAATAAGGATAAATGTTATAAAAGTGCTAAGTAAAATGGAAGGTTTGTGATCAATCTGTATTATGAATGAAATAAATATTTGGATATTTTCAAATAACATATTTTTATGTAACACAGGCAACTATAAATGCATTGGTCAACAAAAAAGCGCTGACCAGGGCTGAGGCTGTGGACCTGATTGAGCATTGCCAGATGGAGGAGAGGTAAGCAAATTAGAGTGTCTGAAGCTGTATTAGCATCTTTACTATTCATTATATTTAGACAAGTAATATTTTATTTTTTCATAATGTAATGTCTTTTTTGCAGCGAGAGAGACGAGCTGGTTATGCAGTTGACAAGAGAACTAGAGAAACGTTCAAATGTTTAAAGTAAAAAAACTTAAAACTTAGTTTTATATATTCTTCTATTAGTCTAGATTAATATAGTCCTGGTTTGAAGAGTGAAATGGTGAAAAACAAACTTTGGTCAAGTTTCAAATGTTTAAAGTAAAAAAAGAGTTTTGAAACCAAATTGTAAAAAGTACTAAGTTTTGCATTTTTCCATTTTCTTAAATAATACTTGTTTAACAGGTGAAACAAAAACACAGAAGAAGAGACTTTCTTATTTATGCTTTTCTTTACATTCTTCTAAAAAAATATGTTATTACTGTAGAATAAATGTTATATATTCAAAGTAGATGACATGCCAGGTTATGAAGATAGCCTGTTGTGGTTCGAAAACAATGCAAGCTTGAGAGGGGAAGGTTGTCAATGTGCCTCTTGACGTCAAGTGTTTGTCTGAGCAGTGTGCTGTCAAACCAGCCTGTGTGATGTCCCTGTTCCCTTGATTTCCTGTTCCATGCCAAGTAATTTTTTGTGCCTCCTGGAAAGCCGTTTTGTTGCATGTTAAATAAAGTTTTAAATTATTTTTGACATACACCTGTGCCCTGGGTCATTCTGTCATTCATTTAAGCATAAGGCATAAACATTGATTAAATTTAATTTAATGAAGTTTCACAAATCAGAAAAACGTTTCACAAAGCTCAAACTTAGTTTTATATATTCTTCTATTAGTGTAGAACAATATAGTCCTGGTTTGAAGAGTCTAGGTCTTGTGGTTTCTGACCTGGACCAGGGGCCTCATGTATCAACCGTGCGTGCGCACAAAAAACTTGCGTACGGCACCATCCACGCAAAACCCCGTATGTATCAAAACTGAACTGAACGTGAATATGTGCGCATCCAAGTACATTTCCACGCCAGCTCCCGAGCACACGTACGCACGTTTCTGTGGTTCTTGTTCCTTTGGCGACACTTACAGGTGATCCTGAAAAACTGAAGCCCCACAGTCTGTGGTTGACTTTAAGAGCGGCTTGAAGACCTTTCTTTTCAACCGAGCATACTATACTCCTCATGATTCTACTTTTGATCTTAGCTGATACTGTTGTTGATTTTAATTGTTTTATTATTTGTTTTATTGACATTCAATTATGTTGCACCTTGTAGCACTTTGAGATTTTCATTAATGAAAAGTGCGTTATAAATTGAATTCATTATTATTATTATTATTATTATTATTATTATTAACTGTTCATGATGTGAAAATGATTAATATTCCCACCAAACACACATGATAACAATTATTACATCCACATGGACGCAAATAAAGGACGCGCAAAGTTGTGCAACAAATACATTTAACAGGAACGGATTCAGCCTTACTGGAGATAGTGTAACACGCAGAGCATTTATTTATAAACAGATATAATTTTCTGATCTATGATATGGCTTATCAGCCGTTTTCAGGGATAATCCTTTTTCATTTTGGCACTGCGCTCTGCACAACGCAGGAACCGTGCACAACGCGTGCAGAAGCAGCGACCAAACTGTTCCCGAGCTTTCCAGAGGGAGCTGGCAGGTCGATCGGGGCTGTGCCATTCCAGTCCACACAAAGCCGGATCATGTCCAATAGAATGGTCTCATCTATATGATTCCAAAGGCTGAGTGGTCGCGGTTTGGAGCGCGCGCGCACCCTCACACGGCAGCTGGAGGTGATTCATAATCTGCGTTTATTGTAGATTTCTCCAAAATGACACGTGAAAGTACACCATATATAACTTGTTGGAGAGTAACAGCTTCACAGACAAACAGATTGCGCACAAGGCTGTGGCGCGCGCTGCGCGCAGCGTTTGAAGGCTCCAACGTCACGTCATGTCATGAAAACTCTCCACTGAGACGCACAGACTCGTTTCTTCATGTCATCTATTAAATAAACAAAGATCTATGTTCAACCAAACATCCAAGTTCCTCTGTTTACAGTAATTATGGTAATAAACTCGTGCGCAAAGTTAATATTTTCACTCAGAATGAATGGATGAGCCGTTGCGCACCAAAGCAGGGTGCGCGCACACACAAATACCGACACACAATCACTCGTTCTTTGCGTGATGAACACATTTTATTACTATTCTTACTTAGGATTTTGTCCTCACTCATATTATATTAAATTCATTATTTTCCTGAATCTAGAAATGATTTCTGATCGCGCAGGGATCAAACAAACATGTCTTTCACACATGCAGGAAGTAATTTGCATCTGTTTAACATATGTAAATGAAGGCGTGTCAGGGGAGGTGTCTCACGTGCGCTCAGTTCCACGTTGGTTGTGATGTACAAAAGGAATGTGCGTGGATTCCGGTGTACGCACAGTTTGATACATCTGGATTTTTTTGTGCGTACACACTTTTCTGGATTTGACCGTACGTCACTTTTCAGTAGGAAATCCACGCAAGTCTTTGTACATGAGGCCCCAGGTCTAATGTGGTCCAGTAGACAAAAAATGATGAAAAACAAACTTTGTGGAAGTTTCACAAATCAGCAAAACGTTTCACAAAGCTCAAACTTAGTTTTATATATTCTTCTATTAGTCTAGAATAATATAGTCCTGGTTTGAAGAGTGTAGGTCTTGTGGTTTTTGACCTGGACCAGGTCTAATGTGGTCCAGTAGACAAAAAATGATGAAAAACAAACTTTGTGGAAGTTTCACAAATCAGCAAAACGTTTCACAAAGCTCAAACTTAGTTTTATATATTCTTCTATTAGTCTAGAATAATATAGTCCTGGTTTGAAGAGTGTATGTGTTGTGGTTTTTGACCTGGACCAGGTCTAATGTGGTCCAGTAGAATAAAAATGATGAAAAACAAACTTTGTGGAAGTTTCACAAATCAGCAAAACGTTTCACAAAGCTCAAACTTAGTTTTATATATTCTTCTATTAGTCTAGAATAATATAGTCCTGGTTTGAAGAGTGTATGTCTTGTGGTTTTTGACCTGGACCAGGTCTAATGTGGTCCAGTAGACAAAAAATGATGAAAAACAAACTTTGTGGAAGTTTCACAAATCAGCAAAACGTTTCACAAAGCTCAAACTTAGTTTTATATATTCTTCTATTAGTCTAGAATAATATAGTCCTGGTTTGAAGAGTGTAGGTGTTGTGGTTTTTGACCTGGACCAGGTCTAATGTGGTCCAGTAGAATAAAAATGATGAAAAACAAACTTTGTGGAAGTTTCACAAATCAGCAAAACGTTTCACAAAGCTCAAACTTAGTTTTATATATTCTTCTATTAGTCTAGAATAATATAGTCCTGGTTTGAAGAGTGTATGTGTTGTGGTTTTTGACCTGGACCAGGTCTAATGTGGTCCAGTAGAATAAAAATGATGAAAAACAAACTTTGTGGAAGTTTCACAAATCAGCAAAACGTTTCACAAAGCTCAAACTTAGTTTTATATATTCTTCTATTAGTCTAGAATAATATAGTCCTGGTTTGAAGAGTGTAGGTGTTGTGGTTTTTGACCTGGACCAGGTCTAATGTGGTCCAGTAGAATAAAAATGATGAAAAACAAACTTTGTGGAAGTTTCACAAATCAGCAAAACGTTTCACAAAGCTCAAACTTAGTTTTATATATTCTTCTATTAGTCTAGAATAATATAGTCCTGGTTTGAAGAGTGTAGGTGTTGTGGTTTTTGACCTGGACCAGGTCTAATGTGGTCCAGTAGACAAAAAATGATGAAAAACAAACTTTGTGGAAGTTTCACAAATCAGCAAAACGTTTCACAAAGCTCAAACTTAGTTTTATATATTCTTCTATTAGTCTAGAATAATATAGTCCTGGTTTGAAGAGTGTAGGTGTTGTGGTTTTTGACCTGGACCAGGTCTAATGTGGTCCAGTAGACAAAAAATGATGAAAAACAAACTTTGTGGAAGTTTCACAAATCAGCAAAACGTTTCACAAAGCTCAAACTTAGTTTTATATATTCTTCTATTAGTCTAGAATAATATAGTCCTGGTTTGAAGAGTGTATGTGTTGTGGTTTTTGACCTGGACCAGGTCTAATGTGGTCCAGTAGAATAAAAATGATGAAAAACAAACTTTGTGGAAGTTTCACAAATCAGCAAAACGTTTCACAAAGCTCAAACTTAGTTTTATATATTCTTCTATTAGTCTAGAATAATATAGTCCTGGTTTGAAGAGTGTAGGTGTTGTGGTTTTTGACCTGGACCAGGTCTAATGTGGTCCAGTAGACAAAAAATGATGAAAAACAAACTTTGTGGAAGTTTCACAAATCAGCAAAACGTTTCACAAAGCTCAAACTTAGTTTTATATATTCTTCTATTAGTCTAGAATAATATAGTCCTGGTTTGAAGAGTGTAGGTGTTGTGGTTTTTGACCTGGACCAGGTCTAATGTGGTCCAGTAGACTAAAAATGATGAAAAACAAACTTTGTGGAAGTTTCACAAATCAGCAAAACGTTTCACAAAGCTCAAACTTAGTTTTATATATTCTTCTATTAGTCTAGAATAATATAGTCCTGGTTTGAAGAGTGTAGGTGTTGTGGTTTTTGACCTGGACCAGGTCTAATGTGGTCCAGTAGACTAAAAATGATGAAAAACAAACTTTGTGGAAGTTTCACAAATCAGCAAAACGTTTCACAAAGCTCAAACTTAGTTTTATATATTCTTCTATTAGTCTAGAATAATATAGTCCTGGTTTGAAGAGTGTAGGTCTTGTGGTTTTTGACCTGGACCAGGTCTAATGTGGTCCAGTAGACAAAAAATGATGAAAAACAAACTTTGTGGAAGTTTCACAAATCAGCAAAACGTTTCACAAAGCTCAAACTTAGTTTTATATATTCTTCTATTAGTCTAGAATAATATAGTCCTGGTTTGAAGAGTGTAGGTGTTGTGGTTTTTGACCTGGACCAGGTCTAATGTGGTCCAGTAGAATAAAAATGATGAAAAACAAACTTTGTGGAAGTTTCACAAATCAGCAAAACGTTTCACAAAGCTCAAACTTAGTTTTATATATTCTTCTATTAGTCTAGAATAATATAGTCCTGGTTTGAAGAGTGTAGGTGTTGTGGTTTTTGACCTGGACCAGGTCTAATGTGGTCCAGTAGACAAAAAATGATGAAAAACAAACTTTGTGGAAGTTTCACAAATCAGCAAAACGTTTCACAAAGCTCAAACTTAGTTTTATATATTCTTCTATTAGTCTAGAATAATATAGTCCTGGTTTGAAGAGTGTAGGTGTTGTGGTTTTTGACCTGGACCAGGTCTAATGTGGTCCAGTAGAATAAAAATGATGAAAAACAAACTTTGTGGAAGTTTCACAAATCAGCAAAACGTTTCACAAAGCTCAAACTTAGTTTTATATATTCTTCTATTAGTCTAGAATAATATAGTCCTGGTTTGAAGAGTGTATGTGTTGTGGTTTTTGACCTGGACCAGGTCTAATGTGGTCCAGTAGACAAAAAATGATGAAAAACAAACTTTGTGGAAGTTTCACAAATCAGCAAAACGTTTCACAAAGCTCAAACTTAGTTTTATATATTCTTCTATTAGTCTAGAATAATATAGTCCTGGTTTGAAGAGTGTAGGTGTTGTGGTTTTTGACCTGGACCAGGTCTAATGTGGTCCAGTAGAATAAAAATGATGAAAAACAAACTTTGTGGAAGTTTCACAAATCAGCAAAACGTTTCACAAAGCTCAAACTTAGTTTTATATATTCTTCTATTAGTCTAGAATAATATAGTCCTGGTTTGAAGAGTGTAGGTGTTGTGGTTTTTGACCTGGACCAGGTCTAATGTGGTCCAGTAGAATAAAAATGATGAAAAACAAACTTTGTGGAAGTTTCACAAATCAGCAAAACGTTTCACAAAGCTCAAACTTAGTTTTATATATTCTTCTATTAGTCTAGAATAATATAGTCCTGGTTTGAAGAGTGTAGGTGTTGTGGTTTTTGACCTGGACCAGGTCTAATGTGGTCCAGTAGACAAAAAATGATGAAAAACAAACTTTGTGGAAGTTTCACAAATCAGCAAAACGTTTCACAAAGCTCAAACTTAGTTTTATATATTCTTCTATTAGTCTAGAATAATATAGTCCTGGTTTGAAGAGTGTAGGTGTTGTGGTTTTTGACCTGGACCAGGTCTAATGTGGTCCAGTAGAATAAAAATGATGAAAAACAAACTTTGTGGAAGTTTCACAAATCAGCAAAACGTTTCACAAAGCTCAAACTTAGTTTTATATATTCTTCTATTAGTCTAGAATAATATAGTCCTGGTTTGAAGAGTGTAGGTGTTGTGGTTTTTGACCTGGACCAGGTCTAATGTGGTCCAGTAGAATAAAAATGATGAAAAACAAACTTTGTGGAAGTTTCACAAATCAGCAAAACGTTTCACAAAGCTCAAACTTAGTTTTATATATTCTTCTATTAGTCTAGAATAATATAGTCCTGGTTTGAAGAGTGTAGGTGTTGTGGTTTTTGACCTGGACCAGGTCTAATGTGGTCCAGTAGAATAAAAATGATGAAAAACAAACTTTGTGGAAGTTTCACAAATCAGCAAAACGTTTCACAAAGCTCAAACTTAGTTTTATATATTCTTCTATTAGTCTAGAATAATATAGTCCTGGTTTGAAGAGTGTATGTGTTGTGGTTTTTGACCTGGACCAGGTCTAATGTGGTCCAGTAGAATAAAAATGATGAAAAACAAACTTTGTGGAAGTTTCACAAATCAGCAAAACGTTTCACAAAGCTCAAACTTAGTTTTATATATTCTTCTATTAGTCTAGAATAATATAGTCCTGGTTTGAAGAGTGTAGGTGTTGTGGTTTTTGACCTGGACCAGGTCTAATGTGGTCCAGTAGACAAAAAATGATGAAAAACAAACTTTGTGGAAGTTTCACAAATCAGCAAAACGTTTCACAAAGCTCAAACTTAGTTTTATATATTCTTCTATTAGTCTAGAATAATATAGTCCTGGTTTGAAGAGTGTATGTGTTGTGGTTTTTGACCTGGACCAGGTCTAATGTGGTCCAGTAGAATAAAAATGATGAAAAACAAACTTTGTGGAAGTTTCACAAATCAGCAAAACGTTTCACAAAGCTCAAACTTAGTTTTATATATTCTTCTATTAGTCTAGAATAATATAGTCCTGGTTTGAAGAGTGTATGTCTTGTGGTTTTTGACCTGGACCAGGTCAAATGTGGTCCAGTAGACAAAAAATGATGAAAAACAAACTTTGTGGAAGTTTCACAAATCAGCAAAACGTTTCACAAAGCTCAAACTTAGTTTTATATATTCTTCTATTAGTCTAGAATAATATAGTCCTGGTTTGAAGAGTGTATGTGTTGTGGTTTTTGACCTGGACCAGGTCTAATGTGGTCCAGTAGAATAAAAATGATGAAAAACAAACTTTGTGGAAGTTTCACAAATCAGCAAAACGTTTCACAAAGCTCAAACTTAGTTTTATATATTCTTCTATTAGTCTAGAATAATATAGTCCTGGTTTGAAGAGTGTAGGTGTTGTGGTTTTTGACCTGGACCAGGTCTAATGTGGTCCAGTAGACAAAAAATGATGAAAAACAAACTTTGTGGAAGTTTCACAAATCAGCAAAACGTTTCACAAAGCTCAAACTTAGTTTTATATATTCTTCTATTAGTCTAGAATAATATAGTCCTGGTTTGAAGAGTGTAGGTGTTGTGGTTTTTGACCTGGACCAGGTCTAATGTGGTCCAGTAGCCTAAAAATGATGAAAAACAAACTTTGTGGAAGTTTCACAAATCAGCAAAACGTTTCACAAAGCTCAAACTTAGTTTTATATATTCTTCTATTAGTCTAGAATAATATAGTCCTGGTTTGAAGAGTGTAGGTGTTGTGGTTTTTGACCTGGACCAGGTCTAATGTGGTCCAGTAGCCTAAAAATGATGAAAAACAAACTTTGTGGAAGTTTCACAAATCAGCAAAACGTTTCACAAAGCTCAAACTTAGTTTTATATATTCTTCTATTAGTCTAGAATAATATAGTCCTGGTTTGAAGAGTGTATGTGTTGTGGTTTTTGACCTGGACCAGGTCTAATGTGGTCCAGTAGAATAAAAATGATGAAAAACAAACTTTGTGGAAGTTTCACAAATCAGCAAAACGTTTCACAAAGCTCAAACTTAGTTTTATATATTCTTCTATTAGTCTAGAATAATATAGTCCTGGTTTGAAGAGTGTATGTGTTGTGGTTTTTGACCTGGACCAGGTCTAATGTGGTCCAGTAGAATAAAAATGATGAAAAACAAACTTTGTGGAAGTTTCACAAATCAGCAAAACGTTTCACAAAGCTCAAACTTAGTTTTATATATTCTTCTATTAGTCTAGAATAATATAGTCCTGGTTTGAAGAGTGTATGTGTTGTGGTTTTTGACCTGGACCAGGTCTAATGTGGTCCAGTAGAATAAAAATGATGAAAAACAAACTTTGTGGAAGTTTCACAAATCAGCAAAACGTTTCACAAAGCTCAAACTTAGTTTTATATATTCTTCTATTAGTCTAGAATAATATAGTCCTGGTTTGAAGAGTGTATGTGTTGTGGTTTTTGACCTGGACCAGGTCTAATGTGGTCCAGTAGAATAAAAATGATGAAAAACAAACTTTGTGGAAGTTTCACAAATCAGCAAAACGTTTCACAAAGCTCAAACTTAGTTTTATATATTCTTCTATTAGTCTAGAATAATATAGTCCTGGTTTGAAGAGTGTAGGTCTTGTGGTTTTTGACCTGGACCAGGTCTAATGTGGTCCAGTAGACAAAAAATGATGAAAAACAAACTTTGTGGAAGTTTCACAAATCAGCAAAACGTTTCACAAAGCTCAAACTTAGTTTTATATATTCTTCTATTAGTCTAGAATAATATAGTCCTGGTTTGAAGAGTGTATGTGTTGTGGTTTTTGACCTGGACCAGGTCTAATGTGGTCCAGTAGAATAAAAATGATGAAAAACAAACTTTGTGGAAGTTTCACAAATCAGCAAAACGTTTCACAAAGCTCAAACTTAGTTTTATATATTCTTCTATTAGTCTAGAATAATATAGTCCTGGTTTGAAGAGTGTAGGTCTTGTGGTTTTTGACCTGGACCAGGTCTAATGTGGTCCAGTAGACAAAAAATGATGAAAAACAAACTTTGTGGAAGTTTCACAAATCAGCAAAACGTTTCACAAAGCTCAAACTTAGTTTTATATATTCTTCTATTAGTCTAGAACAATATAGTCCTGGTTTGAAGAGTCTAGGTGTTGTAGTTTTTGAGCTAGAGCAGATTAAACCCGCTCAAGGTACTGAAAAATTAGTTGTAATGTCCCTTTAGTCATTTGCCGAATCGGAAGCTGGAATCGGAAGCTAACTTCAGCTTCGTAACTTCCAGGACGTTCAGTGAACTGTGGCTTTCTCTCATCGTGACCGCGTGTTGTTAACTAGCAGGTTTCAAAAGCAGGTCAACCCTTCTCTGCTGGTGAAAGGAATAATTGTTCAGTTTTGTGGTCGTGCACAAGCTTTGATCCAAGCAAGGCATTCAGTTTCACATATAGGGAAACGGTGAATTTTACTTCCACAAATACGGTCAGGGTACCTGACATCTCCTGTACAGATACCCCACTGACGGTGGAGGACCATTTTTCCAGCCCTGACGCAGAAAAATTCTGCACGTATGCTAGCTAGCAATGTAAGTAGCATGTGGTGCCGGTCTCACAAACGCTACCGTAGCGTTTGTTTTGTGAGACCGGCACGCACGTGGAAGCTGCGCTGTGACGTGTTATGGGTATTAGCCAATGAAACGCGGCCCTGTGGGCGGAGCTTGGTAAGGTCCATGAGGGGTTCAGTGTCTTGCCCAGAGACACTTCAGCATGTGACTGCTGGTGGAATCAAACCCCCAACTCTCCCATTGGAGGACGACTGCTCTAACCACTCTGCCACAGCTGCCCCAAAGTTAGTGAATTCAATGAAATTCAGTTTATTTATGTAGCGTTAAGTCACAACAGAAGTTATCTCAGGGCACTGAACAAAAACATTCACATGCATTAAAAACCAAGTACTGGTAGTAAAAGTTCTCTAAGGAAGCAGCAGATTGTGTTCAAGCTTCACTTCATCATCTCCCATCCTGAGCAAGCACAAAGGCGACAGAGGGAAGGAAAAACTCGCTCCAAGCAGTAAGAAACCTCCAGCAGAACCAGGCTCAGGACTAGGTTCTGCTGGAGGTCTGCTTCCACCGGCTGGGGTTGAGAGGACAGGAAGGAGAGACAACCGAACAGAGAATGACAGGTCCAGGTGCACCCCCTTTTAGAAGAAAGACAAAAAACATGTGTTAAGATTAAATAAGATGGAACTTTATCGAACCCACAGAAAATAGTTGAGATGGAAGTAATTACAAATACAAACTGGAGTGGAGCAAGTAAAGATGAAAGCATAATGAGGAAATGAGGTCAGGTTGTCCTCAGTCTGCAGCAACGTAACGAAGGGATAGCTTAGGAAACCCAAGCCTACATGTAGGATTTATCACAAAATAAAGACTTAAGTCTAATCTTAAAAGTAGACAAGGTGTCAGCCTCACAGTTGGTCAAACTAATTTAAAAAAATGTTAGTACAGGTAGTCCCCGACTTACGACGGAGATCTGTTCCTACGTGACGTCGTAAGTCAAAATACGTTGTAAGTCGGAAAATACGTCCAAACTGCACTTTATACGTACAGTACTGTATTTTACCAAGCACTTAGCCTATCCTAACACATTACCCTACATAATTATCAAAAAACATATACATTTGGAGCCATAATGAAGGAAAAAAAAGAGTTATTTTCCTACTGGGAACTGGTGGAGTCTTCATCCATCTGTTAGCATGTTAGCTCGTTGCTCAGCTGTAGCCTCTCTGCCTCGTAAACCTCCGGTCCAAACAATAAGGCCTCCGGTACTTTTCCACGCTCGGTCCAGAGATTACAGTAAGGTCTATTAGCATGTTAGCCCCTCCTAACCTCCTCTGCCTCCGGTCTACCTGTAAACCTCCGGTCCAAACAATGAGGTCTCCTGTAAGTTTCCACTGAGTGCGCTGCTTCTGCAGTCAAAACCGGAAGGAACTCGGAACTCGGCTTTTCAAAATAAAAAATTTCAAAATACTGTATTATTATTATTTTTTAAATGGAGATGCGTGTCGTAACCCCGAAACCTCGTAAGTCGAGGACTACCTATAAATAAGTCTGTCAAAAGCTGGGTGTACAGGACTTCAAGAACAGCTGTCAATAATCGTAGTAGCTATTTGAACATGTAGTGCCCAGTTCTACACATGTGCATTGGTAACTGTAAAAAGTCAATTTAAAAAAAAGAGTCTCACACTTGGGCTTTAGAGAAGAGAGCTGCTTGGGCTGCATCTTTTCAACCTTCGTGCAGACATTTTTCTAGTTGTAACTCCTTTAAACATGTTCTTCAATGAGAAATAAACTGTCTTCTGTTTTTTGTCAGAATGAGTTTCTCACCGTCCAACTCCCTACCACCATCTCCTCACCCTGCCCCCATCCCCCTTTCCTCCTCTTCCTCTGTGAAGTGCTGCCCTGAACTCGACCTGTCACTCACTCTAAGCCCTGCCCCCAAAACTGACCACGCCCTGCAAAAGCTCCGCCCACCGAAGCCCTCCCAAGGACAGCCTGGGAAAAGGAGGAACGTAAAGGTGATGCCAAGTTTCATCGTTAATTCAATTTTAACTTATAACATTTTCTAAAGAATAACTTACTAAAGTTGACAAAACTGTAGCTGAAAGCTAAAATTAGTTGACAGCTAATACCAACAAAACTGTACCATACCATAGCGTACCAGCTGTATTTATAGAGCACTTTAAACACCCACAGGACCAAAGTGCTGTACACATCATAAAACAATCATACAGTCAGATAATTAAAAAGTGATTAAAATGATTAAAAGTCAACATTTCAGACGGTGTCAAAGTCCAGGGAGAATATAGATGTATTTAAGAACAGACAGACTGGAAGAGTCTGATGTCACAGTTTAGGAGCTGCCACAGCAAAAGCACGGTCTCCTCTGAGCTTACACTTTGTCTTGGGCACACTCAGGAGCAGCTGATCACATGACCTGAGGGATCGAGAGGGTGTGTATGGATGCAGCAACTCAGACTAGGGCTGAACAATTAATTGCATTTGCAATAATATCGCAATATGATAAAATGAGATTTTCTAATTGCGAAGGCTGCAATTTGACTGGTCACGTGACACAAATCTTTATCAACACTTTAAAAAAAAACATCACAAAGTCATTTACGATGCATGGCTAGAATGACAACAACCAGTGCTTCAACTTCAAGTAAGCAAAGTATCAGCCGACAGGGATCACTGACCCAACTGATTGAACGTCAAACAGTCATTTTTTTAATATCAAATTTTTTATGTTTATTTATTAACAGTCATGTGAAGTTCAGACAGTAGTTAGGAAGTTCACTTAACCTGTTTACTATTATGTTTATGAAACAAGAAAAAATAGAAATGGTGAAGAAAAGTCATAGATTTGTTTGCTTTATTGTAATATCTGCTTTAAATAAATCTGACATTGTTTATTATAAAACAGATTGATTTATTGCTTCCGTTTGTTGAAAAATACTTGAGAAGATATAAAAAAAATAATCGTTTTAAATCGCAATTTATAGAAAAAAATTGCAATTAGATTATTTTCCAAAATCGTTCAGCCCTAACTCAGACAGGTAGGGCGGGGCAAGTCCATTAAGAGCTTTAAAAGCAAATAAAATACTTTAAAAAAGAATCCATGTACGGGCAGCCAGTGCAGGAGGACAAAACAGGAGAAGTGTGGTCAAACTTTGTGTGCAGTTAAAAGTGGTGCAGCAGCGTTGTGTACCTCTGAAGCTGACAGATACACAAATCACTGATTCATGTGTAGAGTGTGTGACAGTAGTTCAGACAAGGCGTGAAGTGAACTACTGTTTCAAAATGCTGCTGAAAAAGAATCGGCTTACAACAGTAGCTAAAACCTCAAATAAACAGTAGATGAGAGAAAAAGAGGACAAAAAAAGCAAGTATGTACGTTTTGTGACACCAAGAAAGAAGTGAGTAAAATAAATATATAAATATACAAGCCCAAAACCAGAAAAGTTGGCACGTTGTGCAAATCGCAAATAAAAACAGAATACAATGACTTGCAAATCTTTTTCAACCCATATTCAACTGAATAGAATGCAAAGACAATATATTTAATGTTCGAACGGAGAAACTTTATTTTGTTTTGCAAATAACCATTAACTTAGAATTCAATGGCAGCAACACATTGCAAAAAAGTTGGCACAGGGACATATTTACCACTGTGTTACATCGCCTTTCCTTTTAACAACACTCAGTAAACGTTTGGGAACTGAGGAGACCAATTTTTGAAGCTTTTCAGGTGGAATTCTTCCCCATTCTTGCTTGATGTACAGCTTAAGTTGTTCAACAGTCCGGGGTCTCCGTTGTCGTATTTTACGTTTCATAATGCGCCACACATTTTCAATGGGGGACAGGTCTGGACTGCAGGCAGGCCAGGGGAGGACCCGCACTCTTTTGCTACGAAGCCACGCTGTTGTAACACGTGCAGAATGTGGCTTGGCATTGTCTTGCTGAAATAAGCTGGGGCGTCCATGAAAAAGACGTCGCTTGGATGGCAGCATATGTTGCTCCAAAACCTGTATGTACCTTTCAGCATTAATGGTGCCTTCACAGATGTGTAAGTTACCCATGCCTTGGGCACTAATGCACCCCCATACCATCACAGATGCTGGCTTTTGAACTTTGCGCCTATAACAGTCCTGATGGTTCTTTTCCTCTTTGGTCCGTAAGACACGACGTCCACAGTTTCCAAAGACAATTTGAAATGTGGACTCATCAGACCACAGAACACTTTTCCACTTTGCATCAGTCCATCTCAGATGAGCTCGGGCCCAGCAAAGCCGGCGGCGTTTCTGGATCTTGTTGATGAATGGCTTTTGCTTTGCATAGTAGAGCTTTAACTTGCACTTACAGATGTAGCGACGAACTGTAGTTACTGACAGTGGTTTTCTGAAGTATTCCTGAGCCCATGTGGTGATATCTTTTACACACTGATGTCGGTTTTTGATGCAGTACCGCCTGAGGGATCGAAGGTCACGGGCATTCAATGTTGGTTTTCGGCCTTGCCCCTTACGTGTAGTGATTTCTCCAGATTCTCTGAACCTTTTGATGATATTACGGACCGTAGATGGTGAAATTCCTAAATTCCTTGCAATAGCTCGTTGAGAAAAGTTGTTCTTGAACTGTTCGACAATTTGCCCACGCATTTGTTCACAGAGTGGTGACCCTCGCCCCATCCTTCTATGTGGATGACTGAGCATGTCAAGGAAGCTGCTTTTATACCCAATCATGGCACCCACCTGTTCCCAATTTGCATGTTCACCTGTGGGATATTCCAAATAAGTGTTTGATGAGCATTCCTCAAATTTCTCTGTCTTCTTTGTCACTTGTGCCAGCTTTTTTGAAACATGTTGCAGGCATCAAATTCCAAATGAGCTAATAATTGCAAAAAATAACAAAGTTTACCAGTTCGAACGTTAAGTATGTGGTCTTTGCAGTGTGTTCAATTGAATATAGGTTGAAAAAGATTTGCAAGTCATTGTATTCTGTTTTTATTTGCGATTTCCACAACGTGCCAACTTTTCTGGTTTTGGGCTTGTATATACTGTACACCAGTCGTTGTAGTATTTTTAATACTTTTTATGTTGTTGTTTTGTTATTGCCTTTAGGTGTATGAGTATGTATGGGTGGAAATCTGGAAACTGCCAAACTGAACTGCCCTTTGGGGATAGCATCTGAATCAGATTTTAAAAAGAACCAACAAGGACCTGTAACATCAAAATAGTGTAATAAACATGAATGCATTTAGAAAAGATGACGTTAATGAAGCATTACCAAAATATATCATGCAGCTGAGATGAACGGCTGCTGAGATATTCTCATGTACAGTAGCAGGAAGTGATGTCAAAAAGGAAGTCAGGTTCTTTGTCATTACACACCACATGTATCGGTAGTACATGTGGTGGAATGAAACTGTGTGCACAGGATCCCAGTTACTGGTACATCCAACAAAAGTATACCTTTCAAATAAATTCAGTACTAAGAGCTAAGATATGAACTAAGAAAAACTTTAAACTAAAAATATGCTAAGCACTAGTACAAAAACAATACACTGAACAACAGCATGAACATGAGGAACAGAGTGTTTCTACATACACACACATATATAT